>JAUCMX010000022.1:13867190-13963450 GCA_033459395.1 Hemibagrus guttatus | reverse complement strand
AAAGGAAAGGAAAGGAAAGGAGGAAATGGGAATGGCAAGAACTCAAAAATGGAAGAGAAATCTCTGAAATCTAACAGGTTTTTTTCACAGTAACTTTAGCTGCTATTGAAAACAAATGCGTCTGTTGCTATAGGAATCATCTTCGTCACTGCAGACGTTCTGCTGCCCTGTTGTGACGGCAGAATTAAACATGTGCAGCTTTCTATTAGTGCTAACACGTTCACTAACAAGCCCTCACAACAAGTCTTTTATTCCCTGTGTTCTCTAGTGTTCCCGAGATCCAGCTGAAGAGCATCGTCTGGCAAACTCTTCAGGCTGTCAACTTCTGCCACAAACACAACGTCAGTATCCAGCTCTTTGTGGCTGTATAAGCTCTCCCAGCCTGTCAAACAGCATGTGCTTTATTTAACGCAGCTGCCCTTGTCTCGTTCTTTTAAAGGCAAAGAAGACACGTCAGTTTGTGTGAGCTCATCTTTAAAGTCTCACTGATCCATGTCTGTAGGATTGTGACATACAGACAGGGTTGGAAGGAAGGAAAGTGAAGCATTAGTGACATATAGCAGCTCTTATATAACATATAACACCTTTTAGAGCAAATATGTTTACTCATGAATTAAAAACGATTTTCCACTACCAAGGTGACCACTACCAAAGCGCCTCATTTTCCTTAATTTTTTTTAGTTTCTGTAGATAACTTATGAGCTTTATCTTAATATAGCACGTTTAGAATCCAAAAACATCCTACCATCTTACTACGTGCAGTGGTGTGAAAAAGTGTTGTCCTGATTTCTTATTTTTTTGCATGTTTGTCACACTTTAATAGGTAATCAAACACATTTAAATATTAGTCAAAGATAACACAAGTAAACACATCATGCAGTTTTTAAATGAAGGTTTTTATTATTAAGGGAAAACAAAATCCAAAACTACATGGCCCTGTGTGAAAAAGTGTTGTCCTGATTTCTTATTTTTTAGGTGACTCCAAAGTCTTCATTTTGTTTTTCTTCAGCCATTCAGAGGTGGACATGCTGCTGTGTTTTGGATCATTGTCCTGCTGCAGAACCCAAGTTCGCTTCAGCTTGAGGTCACAAACAGATGGCCGGACATTCTCCTTCAGGATTTTTTGGTAGACAGCAGAATTCATGGTCCCATTTATAACAGCAAGTCTTCCAGGTCCTGAAGCAGCAAAACAGCCCCAGACCATCACACTACCACCACCATATTTTACTGTTGGTTTGATGTTCTTTTTCTGAAATGCGGTGTTACTTTTACGCCAGACGTAATGGGACACAGACCTTCCAAAAAGTTCAATTTTTGTCTCGTCAGTCCACAGAGTATTTTCCCAAAAGTCTTGGGGATCATCAAGATGTTTTCTGGCAAAACTGAGACAAGCCTTTATGTTCTTTTTGCTCAGCAGCGGTTTTCGTCTTGGAACTCTGCCATTGTGACGGAGCTCCGCCGGAGGCGGAAGTGTTCGGATCCATTCGCCGAGCTGGCGATAGGGGACGAGCAGAGACGGAGTCGGGGACAGGCACAGAGTTCGGCAACGTGTTATCAGTAATCCCAAGCGTATATTCCAAAATCGACAGGCAGAAACAAAAGTCCATAAACAGTCCGAGGTCAGTAATCCAGAAACAGAAACAACACAGGTAATCCAAGAGGGGAAACGGTAAACAGTCCAGGTCAATAACAGTAGGCAATCCAACAACAAAACGCTCAGTACATTCCATGAACGATACTTCGCGTCCTGCAAAAAGTGCACCCCACTTTTATGCCCGGGGCGCAACCCGGAAGTAATCTCAAAAAGCGGGCGAGAGCTCCCTCTCGCGGTTAATTCCAGGGCGGGGCGTGACAGAGCCCCCCCCTCTAGGAACGCCTCCCGGGGTTCTACGCCGAGGGCGCCCCCTGGGGCGCGGTGCTGGTCTCCTCGGGTGGTCGCGATGGAAGTCCTCCGTCAGCGAAGGGTCTAGGATGTCGAGAGCGTCCACCCACGACCGCTCCTCGGCGCCGTAACCCTCCCAGTCCACGAGGTACTGAATGCGCGAACAAACCCGCCTGGAATCCAGAAGGGCCCGCACCCGATAAGCTGGAGAACCCTCGACGTCCAGCGGTGGTGGCGGCTCCTCGCCAGCCGGCGCCCTCTCCGTCGTCGGGTGAGCTGGTTTCAGCAGAGACACGTGGAACGTGGGACAAATGCGATATGTCGCCGGGAGTCGCAACCGATACGCCACCGGATTGACCTGGCGTATGATCTCAAACGGCCCGACGAACCTGGGGCTAAGTTTGCGGCACGGCAGCTTGAGGCGGAGGTTCTGCGTGGACAGCCACACCATTTGTCCCACCTGGTAAGAAGGGTGCGGGCGACGACGCCGGTCGGCCTGGATCCCTTGCCTACGCACGGCCCGCTGGAGACGTACATGCGCCCTCTCCCAGACCTCCTGACTCCGCAGATACCAGTCCTCCACCGTAGGGACGTCGGAAGGCTCCCCTGCCCAGGGGAATAGAGGCGGCTGGTACCCCAGTACGCACTGGAACGGGGTTATACCCGTAGAGGAGTGGGTGAGGGAGTTCTGGGCGTATTCGGCCCAGGGCAGAAACTCACTCCACCGATGCTGCTCCCTGCTGCAGTAGGACCTGAGGAACCGGCCGATCTCTTGGTTGAGGCGCCTGACCATTAGACTGGGGGTGGTAACCGGAACTCAGGCTAACTCCGATGCCTAATCGGGCACATAGCGATCCCCACACCCGGGAAGTGAATTGCGGACCCCGGTCCGACACGATGTCCTCGGGAAGGCCGAAGTTCCGGAACACGTGCAGGAACAGGGCTTCCGCAGTCTGCATGGCAGAGGGCAACCCCTTAAGGGGAATCAGCTTGCACCCCTTAGAGAAGCGATCCACCACCACCAGAACTGCGGTGTGCCCTCCCGAGTCAGGTAAGTCCGTTAGAAAATCCACAGACAGGTGGGACCAGGGGCGTTGAGGAATGGGAAGGGGCTCCAGCAGCCCCTCTGGTAGTTGGCGACTGGTGCGAGTCTGAGCGCAGGTAGAACAGGCCCGTACGTGTTCCTCCACGTCAGAGGCCAGGGAGGGCCACCAGAATCGATGGCGGATGAGCTGGGTGGATCGTCGAATCCCTGGATGCCCTGAGCTAGGGGCCTCGTGTACCCACTGCATCACCTGAAGTCGGAACTGTGGCGGCACGAAGAGTCGATTCGGCGGACAACCGGCAGGAGGGGGTTCGTTGGCGTGTGCGTGCTGGATCTCCTCCACGAGGTTCCACTGGACCGGGGCCAGAATAGCAGTAACCGGCAGGATGGGCTCGATTCGTGTAGGCTCGCTGGGGGTCTCAAATCCCCTGGAAAGAGCGTCAGCCTTCCCGTTCTTGGACCCAGGGCGGTATGTCACCGTGAATCGAAAACGTGTGAAGAACAAGGCCCATCTGGCCTGTCGCGGGTTCAGACGCTTAGCTCCACGGAGATATTCCAGGTTACGGTGATCAGTGAGTACCTGAAATGGATGGCGTGCTCCCTCCAGCCAGTGGCGCCACTCCTCCAGTGCTGCCTTGATGGCCAGTAGCTCCCTATTGCCCACGTCGTAGTTGCATTCTGCGGCCGTCAGCTTCCGTGAGTAATACGCACATGGGTGGAGCTTGCCAGGTTCGCCATGACGTTGGGAGAGTACGGCCCCGAGGCCGCTACTGGAGGCATCTACCTCCACCACGAAAGGTAAGTCTGGATCCGGGTGTCGTAGAATGGGGGCTGAAGTGAAACTCTCTTTTAACTGCTGAAAGGCTGCCCGGGCCTGGTCTGTCCAAGCCAGTCTCTTGGGCTTACCTCGTAGTAAGGATGTTAATGGGCCTGCCACCGAGCTGTAGTTCCTTATAAATCTCCTATAAAAGTTGGCGAAACCCAAGAATCGCTGCAACTCCCGCACGGTGGTGGGGGCGGGCCAGTCAGTGACTGCCCGAACCTTGACCATGTCCATCTCCACGCCCCGTTGAGATATCACGTAGCCCAGGAAAGTTACCGTCCTGCGGTGAAACTCACATTTCTCCAGCTTCACGTAAAGGTGATGGCGCTGCAGGCGGGAAAGGACCTCCCGAACATGTAGCACATGTTCCTCCAGAGACTTGGAGTAGACCAGAATGTCATCAATGTACGCAATGACTCCTTTACCCAGCAGGTCTTGAAATACTCCATTAATCAGTGCCTGGAAGACTGCGGGGGCATTAGTAAGGCCGAATGGCATAACTCGGTACTCGTAGTGCCCGTGAGTGGTGTGGAAAGCGGTCTTCCATTCGTCACCCTCACGAATCCGGACTAGGTTATAGGCGCTCCTGAGATCGAGCTTGGTGAAGATCCTCGCCCCCCTCAGCTGTTCCAGTGCTGCAGGTACCAAGGGCAGAGGATAGGGGTACGGAACGGTGATGGCGTTCAGGCCCCGGTAATCAATGCATGGGCGTAAGCCTCCGTCCTTCTTACCCACGAAGAAGAAGCCAGCTGCTGCGGGGGACGTGGAGGCCTGAATGTGTCCTGCTGCTAAGGCAGTTTCTATATACTCCTCCATGGCCCTTGATTCGGGTAGCGAAAGGGGGTAGATCCGCCCCCTGGGGGGAGATGCGTTGGGTAGCAGGTCAATGGCGCAATCCCAGGGTTGGTGCGCCGGCAGGCGGGACGCCCTCTCCTTGCTGAAGACCTCTCGGAACTCAGCGTAAGCCTGTGGGAGGTGATCTAGAGGGGGAGGGGACATTTCCCTCACACGAGAGGCCCTGCAAGGCCTTGGCACCTGGTTTTGAAGACAGCCGTAGTGACAGGAGGGTGACCAGCGTACCAGTTCCCTTGATTGCCAGGAGATCTGGGGGTCATGACGACGGAGCCACGGAAATCCCAGGATCACGGGGTTGGCCGGTGAAGAGGTGACGTAAAACGCCAGGCGTTCTCGATGAAACAGACCCACTCGGAACTCCAGCAGCTCTGTCTGACGTTTGAGGTAGCCCTCCCCAATGGGCTGACTGTCAATGGCCGTAATCCTTAGGGATGGTACACAGGGGAAGGTGGTGATCCCGAGCCTCTCCACCAACCCTCCGTCAATAAGGTTTACAGCCGCCCCGGAGTCGATTAGCGCTGCGACAGAGATAACGCGATCAGAGACACTCAAGGACACTGGCACCAACAGACTGAAGAACGGAGAGCTGGTACCCACCTTAGCTGGTGTCTCTCTTTCCGGGCAACGAGAGCTCTGATGTCCTGAGGCCCCGCAGTGGTAGCACAGCCTCATCCGGCCTTGCTGTGAGTGCGTGGGATCAGTCAGTCTGGATCTCCCCAGCTGCATAGGTTCGGGCGCCTCCTCCCTGAAGCTTGGGTAATCCGTTTGGCGGCGATGGCGAACGGGGATGGCTCGTGAAGCCTCTGCGCGGTGTTGGCGCCGGAGATTGTCCAGACGAATAGCTGTGGCGACGAACTGAGACAAGGTGGTAGCCTCAGCGCGACACGCTAGCTCCGTCTGGAGCTCTGGATTCAAGCCAGCACGAAACACCGCCCAAAGCGAAGCGTCATTCCACCCCGACTGGGCCGCAAGGGTACGAAACGTGATAGCATAATCCGCGGCGGTGTCCGTTCCCTGCCGTAGCTCCATGAGCTGAACGGAGATGTCCTTGCCACCCGCAGGGTATTCAAACACTTCCCGAATTAAGCCAGCGAAGTGAGAAAATGATGACCTAATTTGGGGATCGGCATCCCAAACCGCCGAAGCCCATTCTAATGCCCTGTCTGTCAGCAGTGACATGATAAATGCACACTGTGTTTCCTCCTTACTATACACGCCTGGTTGGTGAGCAAAAAACACTTCACATTGCCGCAAAAAACCCCGGCAGCGATCGGCAGAGCCATCAAATTTATCAGGCAAGGCTAGACGTGGTGACTCACCGCGAGCTGTGGGCGGATCCCGGGATGCGGCGATGCTCGCGCCGCGTAGCTGTTCTTGCAGCGCTTCCACCTGATCTTGATAGGAGCGTATAATCGCTCCTTGCCGCACGATGATATCGCGAAGCTCCGCTGGATCCATGATAGGCGAAGTATTCTGTGACGGAGCTCCGCCGGAGGCGGAAGTGTTCGGATCCATTCGCCGAGCTGGCGATAGGGGACTAGCAGAGACGGAGTCGGGGACAGGCACAGAGTTCGGCAACGTGTTATCAGTAATCCCAAGCGTATATTCCAAAATCGACAGGCAGAAACAAAAGTCCATAAACAGTCCGAGGTCAGTAATCCAGAAACAGAAACAACACAGGTAATCCAAGAGGGGAAACGGTAAACAGTCCAGGTCAATAACAGTAGGCAATCCAACAACAAAACGCTCAGTACATTCCATGAACGATACTTCGCGTCCTGCAAAAAGTGCACCCCGCTTTTATGCCCGGGGCGCAACCCGGAAGTAATCTCAAAAAGCGGGCGAGAGCTCCCTCTCGCGGTTAATTCCAGGGCGGGGCGTGACAGCCATGCAAACCATTTTTGCCCAGTCTCTTTCTTATAGTGGAGTCATAAACACTCACCTTAACTGAGGCAAGTGAGGCCTGCAGTTCTTTGGATGTTGTTGTGGGGTCTTTTGTGACCTCCTGGATGATTTGTCGCTGTGCTCTTGGGGTAATTTTGGTTGGCTGGCCACTCCTGGGAAGGTTCTCCACTGTTCCATGTTTTTGCCATTTGTAGATAATGGCTCTCACTGTGGTTCGCGGCAGTCCCAAAGCTTTAGAAATGGCTTTATAGCCTTTTCCAGACTGATAGATCGGTAGGTTTGTGACCTCAAGCTGAAGCGAACTTGGGTTCTGCAGCAGGACAATGATCCAAAACAACATTAAAGTGTGACAAACATGCAAAAAAATAAGAAATCAGGAAGGGGGCCAACACTTTTTCACACCACTGTAATTGCCATTAAGTACTTCCCAGCTTACACACTTGCTATAGCGTGTCATTTGAGCGTTACCATGATCAGGATCCATTTGTGTTCAGCTGCTGCAAATATGAATATATTTGTAAATGTCAAAGAGATAGAAAAAGAATTCAAAATTCAATGTGTTCCACAACATTCACTCAATTCACGCTGTTCCCTGAACACACTCAACCAAGTCACATGTTGAACAGGAAGGTCGAGCGGAGATGGAAAACATTTCCTTGATTTTTTTTTTGTTTTTCTTTATGTTCACTGGAGTTTGTGATGTAAATACAGCCCTGTCACAGAGTATGACTTGAAACAAATGATTACTTTAAAACTACATTGTGGAAATGTAAATCAGTCAAACGTCTTTACTGTGCTCGTGCCATTAGCATAGATGTTAGTTAACAGAGAGTGAATGAGAGATAATGTCAGAGAGATGGAGAGTGAAAAAGATAGAGAGAGAGAGAGAGAGAGAGAGAGAGAGAGAGAGAGTGTGTGTGTGTGTGTGAGAGTCAAAGACATTTTATATATTTACTAAAAAATCAGGTTTGGGCCTTTGAGCACTATTTGGGCCCTTAAATCCTCTGACCCTGACCTGTGCTCTGACACCAACTTTCTAAGCTGGGATATGCAAAGTATACTATACGAGACTGTTGTTGTTCTTTCGGCCGCTCCCTGTTTGGGGTCGCCACAGCAGAACATTTGGCCCGCATGTTTTGATTTGGTACAGGTTTTTACGCCGGATGCCCTTCCTGATCCAACCCTCCCATTTTATCTCATGCTGAGAGTTAACTATTCAGGGGCTGAGATAGCTCCCTGCCCATAAATTGAACCCGAGCTATGACAGTAAGAGCACAGAAGCCTGCCGCTGGACCACCAGGAAGCTTATGAAGAATAATATACGATACTATGCTTCTAAAATGAATATACTAGATGGTAGTGTACATAGTGCACAATGTTATTTGGGACGCAGCAATAAATATTGATATGTAATGTCTCATTATAATACTTATTATTAGATACAGCAGTCAGACATGTCAGAAGTGTTGTTTTGATTTATTTTTTTTTTTCATAAATTTGATCACATCTGAAACTTTTTGTATAGGAGCAGGCGAGTATCATGATGTCAGATGTCAGTTTGGTGTAAATGCAAGTCAGTGGTAGGTGTTTCACTAGCTTTAATGTTCAGCCAGAAAAACTGTCACTGTAGACTTACACTTGTTTCAACAGCATGAGGAAATAGTGATATCTGAGCTAGGCTGTTAGCGTGAGCTCGTGTTCATGCCAGGTGTAATGCAGGAATGAATGAACTATTTGGTGTATGGTGTAAGAGCTCTAATTCACAGTATGTGCATATGCTTATGTTTGAACAGTGTATCCATCGAGATGTGAAACCAGAAAACATCCTACTAACCAAGACGGGAGTCATCAAGCTGTGTGACTTCGGCTTTGCCCGCATCCTGAGCCGGTCATCTTTTTAACCACAAACTCTCTCTCTCTCTCTCTCCCTCTTTCTTTTCTCTCTCCAACTCTCCGACTATCTGACTATCTCTCTCTTTCTCTCTCTCTCTCTCTCTCTCTCTCTCTCTCTCTCTCTCTCTCTCTCTCTCACACACACACACACACACACACACACACACACACACACACACAGACATACAATCTTTCACTGACTCCCTACCCTCCTCTCACTGACTCTCTGACTCACTCTCTCACTCTTTCCCTGACTCTCTACCCACCCCCCGAAAAATATTCCTCTCTGTGAGAAATATATTTTATTTCTCTGTAAAGCTTGCTGTTTGTCACCCTGGAAGTCTTATAAATCACAGAGCATTAGATACATTTGGAAGAATATTATGAATAGTTTTTCTGAAAATTCTGAATCATACAAGCTTAATAAATGATCACTTATTATTTTCTGACTAATATTCATTATTCAGTTAGAAAAGTAAAGCTAAAAGAAAACTTACAGAGATATGAGATGGAGGCCAGTGCTTTCCAGAGTATTAGGGGCTTCACAGTCACCTTTGTAAGCAGATACTGTGATATACAGCGATATCAGGGTTTTCTTTCCTGCTCCCCACCTATCTCACATTTAACTTGAGACGTTTGCTAATCAGTCTTGTGTCAAATCCGGGCCTCTCAGTCAGTTAGCGCTGCCTAAAGCCCCACTTACCTACTTGGGTTTCAGTGTATTGTTATCATAGATTAAAGTATATCCTGAGCGTACACACAGGAATAGTGTGGTCAGATGAGACACAGGGAGAGAGGCAGGCTGGGCAGACACAACAGTAGGAGAGCTTCTCTTTTAGTAATCCAACCAACAAATCCAACAGGACAAAGGGAAAAACAGGTCAGAAAACACAGGGGACACAGATCAAGAGGGTTAGTGATGTCAGGAACACAGAATGAACAGAGCGTAACCTTTGCAATGACGTCAACACACACACACAGTAATTTAAATAGATGCATAAATCAGGAACACAACTGAAACCAGGTTTAGCTTAATCACAAGACATGAGGGAAACGGGGGCAGAGAGAAGACACAAAACAAAACAAAAGCCTCATGGCTATGTAAACAAAACAGTTAAAATGCAGAACAAAAGTGGAAGTGGAACTGAGCGGCACGGGCTGCTGTGCAGCTCGGCTCGCAGCGTCAAGGGGAGATTTATGACAAATATTTTTTTAATAACTCAAAGTTGTTGCTTTTGTTGAAATAAATGTATAATGTGTTTGGATTTGCTGTATTGTCTTGAAATAATAATAATTCAGACTTGTCCACTTTCCTTATTTATATCAGAAATAGTTTTAACAACATTGATCATTTGGAATTCCATTAAAAATCACTCACTTTGAGATACAGTGCTGAAAAGGCTCTGTGTAGAGACGTGAGCCAACGGTACATGGCCTCCATGTTCTCCCTCTTATGTTATCTATCCATCAATTCTCTGAAATATTGAATTTATGAAAAAGTTTGCTCTTGATTTCCAGGCCCAGTACTTGCACCATCTCCCCAGCACCCGAGCTGAAGAACAAACACAAGCCAAAGTACGACCACCATCTACCCAACATTTAATCCTGAAAGAGAAATAAAAATGAGGGCACATGATATGGTGACGTTAGGAGATTTGAATTTACTGTATAATACACCAGCGAAATTTATATAACCCTTATAAAACTGTAGTTATAACAATGCGAGAAGTGGCACTGCCTTGAAGTTTAACGTGGATTTGCTTTAAAAGGAGTTGCACATTTATTTGTGACTTATTTCTCATATTTAAAAAAAAAAATCAACTCTTGATAGACAACATTAAACGAATTAAAGCAAACATTAAACGAATGTGATTAGTCGGTATACACTCTCACCCCTAATAATACTAATCTAACATGGATTGTAGCTCATCTAGGTGTCTTTACTAATCCTAACTTGCTCATTTTTGTGCCAAATCAATCAGAGAGCCATATTCTTCCTTTCTAAGGCTTGCTTTGCTCTCAGAGTTCACCATTCAAAGCTTTTAACTGCAGTTTAAGGATCTAACAGAATTAATTTTTAATGGTGCTCTTGTCTCGATACTTCCTGTCATGTTTTCACTCGTGTGTGTCGGGTGTTAGCAGGGTTGTGTGTTGCGATATTGAGACCTGTTTATCATAAACAGAATCATAAATCTCTCTTAAACTCTTTTATCTTGCAGTTAATACAAATCTCATCCAAATGTGTTATGTAGATCAACAGATTTATTCTACTTAGATATTTATTATTGGGAAATTTTCATTGATTACATTCTGTCAGGCATAATAAATTACATTTTAACATAAATTCTGAAATAAAAGTACAAAAATGAATAAGAAAAAATGTAAATCTCTGTAATAATCACGATTTCAACTTTTTCTGAAATATGACAATATTCCAAAAACATTATTTATTATATTAGCAAAATGACTAAGCTACTGTATGTATAAACATATTTAAATGATTTCTGTCTGTTTAAAAATGCTAACAAATCAGTAAAGTTACATACAGCATGTTGATTCCAGTTTGCATTATATTAAACCAATTTCACCATGGAAGGCACAATGACTTTTAATAGATTATGAATGCAAATGTGGCCGTTAATAAAGAAACTCTTGGGTGCAGAGTTGTTGGGTTGTGAAAAAAAATAAACACAAAGCTGGCATTAGATCTCAGCCAAAATAAAGTACTTGGTTGTTATACAGTGGAACCTCACGAAAATGTGTATTACGAAACAGCTTTTCCCATAAGAAATAATGTCAATGCAGATAATCCATTCCAGTCACCCAAAAATATGATCAATATTACCAATACGAAGCGAATGTAAACTGTATGGCTGCTTATTAAGAACAGAACTGGCCCAAGCCAAACGTTCCATGTCAAGAGTCCTCACAGGAAGTAATGCCACCAAGCTTGAGCTAAAAATAGAACAGACCACCCACGCCACCAGTCTGTCAACAAAAAAATCATGTAGCTTTTGAATGCATGCCGAAGGCAACATTGGTATCGCGGGCTGCCTCTTTCGAAACAGCTTTCGCTGACTGAAAAAAAAATTTCAGGTGTTCGTTTGGTTCGTTCATATGCCGAAAATGCTTCATAGGCCGATGCAAATTTCTAGCAAAATTTAAATTCTTAAGGTGAAAATTTGTAAGGGAGGGCATTCATATGCCCAGGTTCCACTGTACTACCTTTTAATTAGGACAGTGAGTAATCTGGTATCCTAATGGGTCTCGATATATGAATATGATTGATATGAATTGTTTTTGAGCTGGTCAGTTAGTTCAGAATTCTCAAAGGAGCTCATTTAAGCCTTTACGTGAATATATATACTTCCAGATCTGATTTTTTAAATACATTTAAGGCATTGTTGTAAGAGGGTTCACACCCCCTAGTGGTGTAGGCAGCACCTACAATCTACACAAATAGCGTTGTCCAAACAAAAGCTGAATGTCACCTTTCAAAATAGTAAGTTTTCTGTCCACATACCACATTTGAGCTCTTTCTATCTCATTGTGGAGCACTCTATAACCGAACAGACGTGTCCATATATTTGGGACATTACTAACCAAATTCCCATAAAAACATCATGTTCCAATAAAGCAAACATTAAAATACTGCTGATGAGTAGAAACAGCAGTTACTGTAAATGAAAACATTTTAAAGCTATTTTGCTACAGAGAGGAAGCAAATCCAATAACTGTTTTATTTTTTGTTTTTTTATTTTTTGTTTTTATTTAAATCTTCTGATCTTGTATGCCATGTTAAATCCAAGAAACATGGCATACAAGATCAGAAATTTAAATAAAAACAAACAAAAAAAATCTGAATAATTATATAAGCTAATCCCAATGGCACCATATTTTACAAAAAAAATCTAATTATTAACAATCATTTTATAAAATATTTTATTTCTGGCATTTGAGATATCATTTTGATTAATTACTTTACTTATTACCTACTAATATTGAAGTCTTTTTTATTATTACTTTCTAAGTCTTTTGCGCATCATGCTCTATCTATAAGCAGCATTTAAATATAATGTGCAAATAAAAATAATAATTGAGTAAATTACACAAAGCTTCTACTGAAACAAAACATTTCAGACAAATCTGCTGTGTAAACAGAGGCTAATAGTGAATTCAGTGAATATTCAAAATCCTTAATGATGTAATAGATTTTGTCAAAACATAACATTCATTCCTCTATATGCCTGTATGTTATATTAACAAATACATTCATGAGTATCTGTGAGATCTTTGCACTAGTGGTCACAATAGTCATCCTGCAGTAAGGCCTCAGTTCAGCGGGGGGTAGCGATGAGCTTGTATTTGCGGGGCAGGTTGGCAAAGCCGCTGATTTCAGGAGTGGTGTCCAGGCTCTCTGGTCCTCCAGGTGTGGTAAAGGTGAAATGTTGCAGCAGAGACACCAGGAAAATAAACAGCTCCATGCGCGCCAGAGACTCACCCACACAGGACCTCTTACCTGCATGGAGGAAGGACAGTTCAATCTTACTCACTGTTATTTACTTCATCCTCATTCTGGTGTTATTTACTTTATATACTCTAGCTAAAATATGACTTCCTGTGTGTTTGTCATTGTAGTATTAACACTCTTATCTACCTGTGTGCAGATTACAGTGCATGTGGTTGTAAGATGATTAAACCTTCAGACACCTTCAACAGCTTTTTCTGTAGAGTTTTCCTTAACAAAAGTCCCGTAATAAAACTGTCTACCAAATAAAGTATGCATTTCCTATTTATATATTAAAAACAGACCTAACGATCAATCAAGATCTGATCACTCTGACATAGATAACCCTTGCTTCACTTGCATATGGATTGTGTTGTGGTTAATAATCAGCCTGAAAATCTGTGCAAAGCAGAGCAAAGGGTATGCTTTTGGTGCGTGCGTGCGTGGTGCGTGCGTGCGTGTGTGTAACTGTTAGTTATGAAGGACAAAAATACACAGAAGTCTAATTTTAATGCCTTGTGCTGTAAATCTGTGACAAGATTTTTCCACATATTGGTAAGGCAATAAGTAGTAACCTAGAGCTGTATCAGTTTGCATCTAAACATTGCCATATGTACTTCATATTTATATAATCTCTGACATCTTTCTGCCCAAAAAAAACCCATTCACTTCTATGACATTTTTCCCCCCTTTCACAGAGGGTAAAAGTAAATACATCACTAGCTGGAGCGCCACAAGAAAGCATCAGTGTCCCGTTGTTTATACTACATAGTGTATTAATTACTTCAAAGCTCATAAACCAAACCATTTTGTTGTTACATTTTCTGTCAATCCTATTTCATTTGTTCTGCTTACAATCTGAATTGGCATTCATTTATTCCAACAGCATAAGTGTTTATAATGATTGATCATTGATTGATACCAAACCAAAACACTTTTCTTTTTAACACAAAGAAATCTAAAGACAATTAAACTAATTAAACTTCCCTCTCGACTCACATCTATCTCACATTAGTTCCTAATGATGAAATAAAGCAAGTTACATCCTACAGTTACTTTTGTGTATCATCATAGAATGTTCACGTTGATTTTGATCTGTATTAATAAATATTTACTATAAGTATTTAGTAATAAATATTTGCTCTATATGTTTTTGTTCTATATCTCAGAGCTCAAAGTGTAATGTTTATTGTTTCCTCTCAGCCACATTAAGGACCAGATTTTCTTGGCTTCTATAAATTTGTTGCAAGATTGTAGGCCAGTCTCTAGAGCAAAGATGTATGTCCAGTATCTTACTGGAAGTGTATGGAAAGATTATTTTGTCTGAATAGTCACATAAATGCTACACAGCAAATGTAAGATGCTCTCAAACAGAAGGTGCTTAATCAATATATAGGCAAGTGCATAAATACTGCAGTTAAATGTGCAATGTAGAGTAAATCGAAATTTTCCTGCAAAGTTAAGGTAACATAACATTACGGGCTGTGATTAATTAGTTTCACTGCATCACCAGTAACTCTATATACAGTATATATAAGATAAGATGAGATAAGATAAGATAATCCTTAGTTCATTCCACAGTGGGGAAATTCGCAAAGTTACAGCAGCAAAGGGATTGCAGATAAAGAAAAAGATAATATAAAGGCAAGGTGACTTGACATTTAAGAGGTATTATAGAGAGAGAATGCAGTAGATATAGATACAGAAATAGATATAGATGCAGTAGAAGTAGTAAAAGTTCAGCATAGTTCACAAAGTTCTACATGAAATAGTGTTTTAGAGAAAAAAGTGCTTCTGATGCTGTTGTGAAAGCATTAAATAATCATTGTGCTTGCACTATGTCCTTTTCCTGCTTTCTAGATATTTATCCAAACATAAATATACAGTCTATAGACTGAAAATTACTGTATTGGATTCCATTAAATGCAACGTGATGAGACATCAATTAAGAAAGTCTGGTATTTGGATTGGATTACAGAATTGAGTTACAATATGTTTTCTAAAGTTTGACCCATACATGCTTTTAAGTTTTTGATTATATTAATGACAATGTGTGTCCATGTTAAACTGTGTCCTGGTGAATAACAACAGCACTCACCTGCAGAAAAAGGCATGAAAGCAGGGTTCTTTTTAAAGTTGCCATTTGTGTCCAAAAAGTGTTTGGGGTTAAATGTCCAGGGCTTCTCCCAGTGTTCCTCATCCCTCAGAACCGAGTGAAGCAAGGGGAGGATTATTGTGCCCTGCAAGAGATTTACTGAAATGTTAACCAAAACTAATGACTGTAGCTGTGTTTAGTACATCACTTTTAGTCTCATACTTAGTTTGTATGATACCGAATCCTTTCTGTTCATGATTTTCTATTAAAATTAATAAACAATTTAATCATCATGTTTCATGTTCAAGGAGATTAGAGGATTGCATGATAAATGTCAAGAAATGATCTGGTGGATTTCTAGGCAATTTAACACTAATGCAAAGTTAATTTCGAGAAAAAGCTTTTTATAAATCAGTTGTCCACATAATGTCTACATCCCCAACATTTCCATTGTTGAGCTAATACTGCTCAAAGGGTCTGAATGCATCTGAGTGCTCAGAAGAATGCAGAAGAGAAAAAAACAAAACACGTAATCAATGATCTAATGAGCAAACAACAAATAAGAATCTCCTAATGGTATTACTTATCCTGTGTTCAAAACAGCATACAACTTAACTGCTCTGTACATTTTTACCATAATATATGACTCTTAACATAGCATTAGCATTAAAATAAGGAAAATTAGTAAATACTCTCAATTTAATAGGAGTTTCAAACTCCAAAATCATCCTCTGTAATTTCTAATATAACCATAACTTTTCACTTTTGCAGAAATTCTACCAGCAAATGTCTGTGATTGGTTATCTGACATGTCAGTCAAACTACCTTTTTTTAGTTGTCAGTTCTTAGCAACATTTACTGACTCATTGTTACTGTGTTAAAAGAAATTTGTTCATCATTACCTTTGGAATCATGTAGCCTCTGAACGTAATGGGATGTGTGGCGTAATGCGGAACGTTGAGCGGCACGAGATCCACATAGCGCTGCACTTCATGGATCACTGCATCAGTAAATGGCAGGGACTTTCTGTCTTCCATTGAAGGGCTCCTCTCTCGTCCAATCACAGCATCAATCTCTTTCTGCATGCGAGCTGAGAAGATGGAACGAGCAATCGATAAAAGTGTGTACAGTACATAATACTGCACTCTACATCTTTTTATTTTGCATAAGAACAAACTGCATTAGTGAATCATGAGAATTGTTACTATATTATAAATTGCCTTGATGTTACTGATTGTGTTAAATTAGCATGAACATGGAATTATAGTTTCTCAAATACTTCATTGAAATATGTTTTTTTTTTATATGAATGCATAATAACTATGTGCTATAAATCTCCAGACATATCTGTGAAGAATTTTAATTTGAATAACCTCTTAGTTTTAAAGATCAGTTATATTCAATTGTAAAACATTCTGGATAACAGGAAGTGAAGTGTGTAAATCATAATTAAAACACAAACCTTATGTTCTTGTTTCTTAAATTGAAATGAATCCTGAATGTTTGCAGATTCAAGACCCCTAATTTACCACCTACCTTATTAGGAACACTTGATGCACTGTATATACACCTGTGCAACCATGCAATTGTTTGATCAGCCAATCATGTGGCTGCAGCACACTGCATATAATCATGCAGGGACAGGAACGTCAACAACCTCAGTTAATGTTCATATCAAACATTACAGTGGGGGAAATGGGGATGATCGCAGTGACATTAACTATGGCGTTGTTGTTGGAGTGGTTGGTGGGCTGCTTTAATGATTTCAGACAAACAATAGTTTCTACACTGTAAAACATGACAGCCTGATTATATGATTTGTAGTTGTTTCTTATTCAGTTCTTATCAACTCCAATTGTCATGGCAAGATTTGAATATTTATTTATTATTAAGTTTATATGTTGTTGGGGGCATTGGTGGCTCAGTGGTAGGTTTCTCGCCCATCATGCGGAAAGCCTGGGTTCGATTCCCAGCCACTGGATGCAGTGCCGGTCCCAAGCCTGGGAAAATGGGAGGGTTGCATGGGAAAATGGGAGGGAAGGGCATCCGGCGTAAAACATTTGCCAAGTTGTTGTGCGGAGCAGTTGGTCTGCTGTGGCGACCCCGAACAGGGAGCAGCCGAAAGCAACTTCATTAAGTTTATATGTTGTCAAAAATGAAATGTATCCATTATCTTGACTATTTGTGAGTTCAAATTGAGTTCATTCACATTTTTAAGGCAGCACGTGAAATTTAATTTCTAAGTTTAGCCTTCTTGAAATGTTTTACAGTGTAGAGTTTCCACAGAATGATGCAGAAAACAAATTCACTCAGTGGAAACAGCTTATTAATGCGAGATATCCAGAGGATCAGTCAGACCGGTACAGTAACTCAAATAATCACTCTTTACAGCTATGGTGAGCAGAAAAGCATCTTTACACATTAAACACACAACTTTACAACTGCAATGTCTGGAGCTGCACTAAAGAATTTCACTCACTTCTACACTTGTGTTGATGATGTGACAATAAAGAGATTTGATTTGACTTCAAGGAGGATGGGCTACAACAGCAAAAGACCACACCTGGAATAAGAACCTGGATGGGTTGGGTTTTTTTTTGTTCTGTGTAATTACTACACTGTTAATTAAATTGCATTAATAACATTGCAATAAATAAAAAGATTAATCTTACTATAAATTCTTAAGTAACATTAGTAAAAAATTCAATAGTATCTTAACAGAAATGGACAAATTGAACTAACTTGAAGTTTGTTTGTTTTTTTACTTTTAGCTGATTTTTAAATTGCACTTTGTTTACTTTGCAAAAATGAGGCACAAGGTTTCCGAACTTTTTTAATATGGAAAATTACGGTTTCCAAACTTTTTTTCTAACACGTTCTAACTGAACTTGTTAGAATTTACAGTGTAGAGATGCAAATCTGAGGAGATCAGCAGCTTCTAAAATACTTAAACCAGCACATCTTGCCCTAACACCATCACATGACAGTCGAACTTTATCTCTTCCTGATGTTTGATGTGAACTTTACCTGACACGCTTGTATGAGTTTATGCTGCTACATGATTGGTTGATCAGAAAATTGCAAGAATAATCATTTATACAGGTGTACCTAATAGATTGGATAATTTAGAGTACACGTTGAGGACATACGAAAACCCAAAATGTTAATTATTTATTAGTTTGTTTGTTATTTAAATTGAAAGCATCTATTCAGAATGTATTTTTTATTATTAAAACAGGATGAGTTATTTCAGTACATATATGTTCCTAATTGGTTCCTTACTCTGTATTTCAGGGTGCTTGATCAGTAACATCAGAGCATATCTGATAGTAGTACTAGTGGTCTCAGTTCCAGCCAGGAATAAGTTTAAGACAGTGGCGATCAAATTGTCATGGTGAAACTCTGTATTGGGATTGTCCTTTTCCTGATGGAAAAAAATTGGCTTAGTGAATTGACACAGCAGTATAAGAATAATAATTTATAGACTCACTTCATAAATATCTGAAGTAGAATTCACTGACAATCAGCAAACCCATTCAGAGATGGTGAGTAAAATCCAGAATTTATGGGAGAGATATTAATATTCAGCTACACACCACTTTTCTGTGCTCTTCATTCAGATTATACAATTTCCCTGCATGTACAATAGTTCACACCTTGGACATTACCAGATTTTTTTAGCATCTTCTGTACTATTTTTAAATGCTAGCAATTTCCTTTAAATGTGAAATAAAATCCGGGATAGAAAATACAGACTGGAAGGTAGAAAAAGTTTTTTGCTTTGTAGTCAAATGTTAAAAAAAACAAGAAGAAAAAAAAGTTTGGACTTGTATGCAATGTTCAAATAAACAATAAACAAATTAAATAGAAATAAATTCAGAAAACTGCCTATATATATATATATATATATATATATATATATATTGCTGCCTAATTATCATATTCAGTTAGTTGCAGAACATTTTATTAATCGATTTAGATTTTTTATACATTGGACAGATTGTGTGATAATTGTGCACACATCTTAGTGTTGCTATGAGACTATACTTCCATGCATTTTCTGTACTGTTTATTCAATATTTATTTCTGTACTGTCACTGGGAAACTGGAACCTGTCCAGCGGACACAGGGCACAAGATGGGGTACATACTGCTCCTTTGCAAGACCCTAACTCTCCAAAAAGATCTTGAAATCATAATGTCTGTGTGAGACTATTTTACCACACTTTTAATACATCGGTTTGATTTGTTATAATAAAATAATGCTGTTGTTTTTGTAAAGTTGATATATTCTCTTGTACTAAAAACATGCTGATGGTTTAAAGAGTAACCTAACAAAGCATTCATCTGCTTTTTCATACAGTTACAGCTTCCTTTATTTAGTTTTATTTGAACTGTTTATCTATTTAAAAAAATCTATGAATAAAAAGAAAAAAAGACTCCTTAATGGGCCTGTGTGTGAAAAAATTCCATTTCATGCATTCTGAAACGATTATAACATTAATTTATTTATAGTGTTGTGTATGTGTAACAGCCACGTACTGCCTAAAAACTCATTCTAATTTAATGTGTTGTGTTGGCATCAAACAGTCTGACAGTTAAGCCAATATCTAAAAGCAGCCTTAAAAGGTTCAAATTAAGCATACCTAAGACATGCCTCCAGATTACATGCGTAAGTCTTGGACACCTTGAACAGTGCTTATGTTTTTAGTTACATCTTAGTTGTAAATACCTCCCTGCACACAACTCTTAATAGTGCCCGTAATCAGTTTAGACCAAAGTATTAAAAGGCTTGATTACCTCGTTGAGTCGGATAAGGAAGCAGTCGATGAAATCTCGTGGGTTGTCGGGATCCAAACTGTCTTTATGCTCTTGTACTTTGCCTCTAGAAAAAGACTTGATTTCATCCACTTCGTCCAAAATGTTGAGATGATTACCAGGAATTCGCTCGATCAGCCATGGAAAAACATTATACAACTGTAAAATAGAGGTACAAACAGGAAAATTTCAAAATTTCAAGCAGGGCCATATTCAGAGGTGGTGTCTTAAATCCAGTTATGGTAGAAGTTATAGAAGTTACACACTTCATTCAGATTATGGCATTTTTCCGCATGTACGATAGTTTACACCTCAC
This sequence comes from Hemibagrus guttatus, assembly GCA_033459395.1. Classification (NCBI taxonomy): domain Eukaryota; kingdom Metazoa; phylum Chordata; class Actinopteri; order Siluriformes; family Bagridae; genus Hemibagrus; species Hemibagrus guttatus. The sequence goes on along the minus strand of JAUCMX010000022.1, from coordinate 13,943,312 downwards.
AAGTTTTTCACAGATTTTTCCTTCAATACTCTCTAAACAACTGCCCTAAAAACGCAAGAACCTTCCATTTAACCTGAAATATAATTGAGGATAGAAAATACTCCGACTGGAAGATGGAAAAAAAATTTTCTTTTTAACTTTGAGGTGAAATGTAAAAGGCAATAGTTAGTAAATAGGCAATAGTAGTTGGTAAGCACTGTATATATGTGAACATATGTGAATAAGAAAACAAAGTATAATAATAAAAGTAAATTGAAATCAATTTTAATAGGATGAATAACCTAATTATCATGTTTTGTTACAGTTGTTCCAATGACCTATGTCATTTATTTAGATTTAAATAAAAAATAAAATATTATTATTATTTTTGTTAATAGCATTGTAAACAAACCCCCTTATGCACGTTGCTTGTATTGTGTGTGTATATGTCTGTGTTAATATCAAGTCATGTGACATAACTAATATATTATAATTATGTCATATCAGTCATTATTTGAACCTTTACCACACTTGAACATTATATAACTACATACATTATATAACTTAATTGGGTTTCCACTCTGAGCAGAAAACATGTAGCTACAAACAAAGCATAAAAATAACTTACACTTTAAGCAAAATGAATGTACCATTTAACTTGGATATGGGAGATCTGGGGTCTGGTTGAAGAATGATGATTGCAACAAGGTTTTGGAAGTCCACATCATCACTTACCTGTCCCCATGAGCTGCTTCCAAACTGCAGTACACCGGAGATGATCTGGAGCAGACGCAGGAATTGGCTGTCTTCATAACTGAAGCGTTGGCCAAACACCAGTGCACAGATGATGTTAGACACAGCTCTGCTCAGGTAGAACGTAGGGTCAAATGCAGAAGCTATAGGAAATAAACATATTTTTAAAAGATTGATTTGATTTTTTGTGCATTGCAATGAAAAGGCAGCTTTCCTGTTTACCCTGGTAAGGCTGCAGGCCCTGACGGACTAAGCCCCAGGGTACTCAGAGGATGTGCTACTTAGCTGTGTGCAGTTTTTCAGAACATATTCAACCTGAGCCTGAGCATAATGTAACATAATCGCATTATTTATTTAAATTGCCTATCAACTGGTAAAAAGTATAATGTGTCTTTTTTGACATTCTTTTACACACTGCAGAGGAACAAAACACATTTGTTAATTGATAAATGAGAAACGTTGGGGTTGATGTTGATTATTTTCCTCTATCAGCATGCCCTTTAGTATTTGAACTATCCACACTACTATTTCTCGAATACCAGCTAGCTGGCTAATTAAAGAACCACATCTATGAAAAAATACAACTTTTAACAAAACTGTAAATTAACCTTAGCTATAAAAAGGCTTAAATGGTTAAAATGCTGCTTGGTTCCCAGTGAAACTCTTTTTCATTCTATTCTTCTGCTTAAACTTTCCTTTGGTTCATTGAAAGCAATATGAATTAAGCCATTCACCATTTGTTTCTTTGATGGTTTCCAGCAAGTGTCTGCTCTCTTCCTGTATCCAGCCTTCCATCCTCTTGCGTCCCATCCCAAAGTCTCTCAGTGTAGTGAGTGAGAACCTCCTGAGCTGACGCCAACGTTCTCCGTTACTGATAACAAGCCCTGAGAGATGAGCAGAAGGTTAGAAACATGACCCAATGAATCAGACACATTTTGAAAATGAACTAGTTAATGCTATAGATATCTGTGGGCTTCTTGGGATGAATAAGCCACTGCACAATCCCAATTAAAAAAACTTTTTTTTACCTAATTAGCATGTTTGCTAATAGCAGGTTAGATTATCAGAATTAATTAGACAGGAAGTCAAATTCTAGATAATGTTACTCACTATGAGTACATAGTGTTACTCATGCATACGATCAGCATACTTACAGAGAATGAATGCATACAGACTTTCAATCATCTTGCAGTGTGTTTTTATAAACATTTTTTATAAAGTAATAAACATTACTTTTCAAATAATAATGGTATTTCTAACTTTTGTCAGTTAAAAACATTTCCTTTCTACTTTCTAAGTAGAACATTTTTTCCTTTCACTTGAGTACATTTTTGGCTAGATACTATAGATTTTGACACATTATTGCTACTTATATTATTATAGCTTCTGAATAAATAGCTAGTTTGTGAATAACATCCTTTCTGTTCTGTATAAAACAATAACTTGGCAAGCTCTATGTATGTAATAAGTCTCTGTATAGTCTTGAATATGTCTAATATGAAATTATTTCTTACCATATCCTTTCAGAACTCTAATCACGAAAGGAACTGGGGCTCTGCCAACAAAATTATCCGCGTTGTCAACAAGGGCCTCCTTCACTGTGTCATAACCCACCAGGACAAGGACTCTCTGGGGTCCCAAATACACCGTCATCACAGGACCATACGTCTTACTCCACTGTTGAAGTAGACGTATATTAGAACAGTGCTTACCAACTACATGCTCTGCTCATTTAATTTTTAGACTTTTCCTGCTTGAATGTTAGCAAATTTAGTAATTTTCTAGTAAATTTAGTTTAGAAATTTAGTAAAGTGTACCAGATTCACAAAAAGTTAAGAGCACAACATGTCAATAGCACAGGATCCTCCAAAATTAAGATAACATTAATGGTTGTCAGTTTTCAGAACAGTATATATTGGCGTGGTACACATTATCAGTGTTAGCATTAGCACCAGATAGTTTTTTTTTGCAATGCTTCTCAACTCCAGTTCTGGTGACCAAATAATAATAATAATAATAATAATAATAATAATAATAATAATAATAATAATAATATAATTTTTGAAAAATAAATAAATAAATACATTTAAAGTAAACATAAACAAACAAACAATGAGATCCATTTTTAAAAGATAATTAAATAAATAACTTTCAAAAGAATGCTAAATAAATAAATGAGTAGATAGATGAACAAAAACAAACAAACAAATAATTATGTGCAAGACAGAGCTAAAAATATTTTTTTTATATCAAGGATGTAAGAAAACACACTGGTCATTCTTCAATTCTTTTTAAATAGTATCACAGTCTGTAATGTAGAATGTAGAAGTAACTTGGGCTCTGTGGAGTGAAATATTCATAAACCAAACCCTAAATACTGTCCAAACCACAACTTCAAGATTTTCATATTAATGAAAGTTGCACTCTCTATGTTAATGAATGTCTGAAACTCCATTTGTCTGTGATGGTTTTGATGGCCCACTGTGGTTTCCATACTAAAACCAATCAGTGTTGCTCCTAGGTTATAAACCACTAGGTGTGAAGGACTGGTCTGAGAACAGTTGTTAACATTGACCTGGAATAGCTGTATTTTGCACTTGAGGGATGTAATTGTTATTCTTGGAGCTATGGTGTAACGTCCAGGCGCCCCCGTCCTATGCAGGGCTTGAACCCAGACCTCCATGGTTGCCGCGTGTATGCACCTGCACGCCGTGGAAGGAGACCCAGATGCAGGATTCAAATAAGCGCTGCTTCATTAACATAAACACAAGACATGGGGAAACCTAACTAAAACACTAGACATGACACTAATAAAACAAAACCTAACATACAGAAATAAGAAACATAGATCAATGACCGACGAGGACAGGTACACAGGGATCCCTATATATAGGGCTACACATTAAGACTAATAGGGAACAGGTGAAACAGCGGGAATGAGAACAATAGGAAAGGCGTGGCACAAAATACAGACGATAAAGCAGGCTACATAGAGTCACCTGCCAGCACCCCTCCAGGCCTGGCAAGGAACTATCCAGCGGTTCCTGACATATGGAGGTTTGATATATTACACGGATATCAAACCTAAATTAACTGAGTTGCATGGTTCTCTCTTCTGTAATGCATTCTCTGTACATTCATACATACTACATACACATGTGTACGTTTTACATATATATATATATTCGCACATTCCGAATTTCGTCTTCAATAGCTCCACAATAAATTCTCCATAGTTTACAATATCTAGACAGTCTCGTTTGCAAGAACACAGACAACTTACTACTGTCTACAAAGTGCTACACCAGCCCATTAACGTGCGTTTGAATTCATCGAGCGCGACTGCATGAAGCTGTTCGTGCATGTGCAATATAACAATGCTTTTGGAATTTGAGTAAATTAGAATATGAACTTCTGGAATATTTAAAATCACTAATTATAAATCTCAGAAATGTAAATCCCAAATAAATCTAATAATTGTATAAAACTTGTGAAATGTGAAATAATCTTTATATATAATATATTTTTAAGAAAACTGTATATTAATGTTTAAACTTTTGCAGTAACAAGCTAGAGAAAAAATATTTCCCTCTGCTGCATGTATTACATCCTTCAGGTTATGCTTTTAACCTCAACCAGCATTTGGAGCTCCTCCTACTGCATTTACTATTGGAATTATTGGAATTATTATTTTATATATATATATATATATATATATATATATATATATATATATATATATATATATATATATATATATATATATATGTATAAAATAATAATTCCAATAATTTATAGTTTATAGTTATGTATTCCTGTAAATATAAATATAAGTAAAACATTATACTGTTCTAATTATTTTAATCTATATTTAAATATTCTCAATCATTTACTATTACTAGAAAAACATCATGTAGTGCTTTGGACTGTATGTGTACATCAAATAAGATATTTATGGGCACAACCCTTTTTTCTTCTAGTATCTCAACGCAATTTCCAACCAAATTTTTTTGGCTGATCCTCAGTGTGGAACAGATGAAATACAGGAAGCAAAAGATGCAGCCCATTGATTTGGGTAAATCACTGACTTAAAAAGAAAGTGTATTAAGCACATTTTAATGTTTTTACATTATGTTTTTACAAATGGTAAACTCCTAAATTTAAAAATGACATAGAAGTTGAAACTTGTTATAAATGTGTAATGCTTAACCAAACCGCATTTTTCCAACAACAGACAATACTTCAGGATGCGACTAAATAGACTTGGAAAGCAAGACCGAGTTAACAAAAAATGGACACCAGGCCAAATTAAACATACTTTCCATCATGTTTACATCTATGATGAAAATATATAATTTTAGTAGTGATATTTGAATGATATTGTAATAAACTGATAGATGTTATAATTTGAATATAATTTTCGTTCAATTACAATTTTTCTAATTTATGCCAATGTTTTTTATTTCTGCTAAGCTGCTTTGTGACCCCGTGATGGGAGCAGCCAAAAGCAACAACCTAAACACAAATGATTTGTTATGCTCTAATCTAAGTAATAAACTATAAGTAATAATAAAAATTACTTAAGAAATGTTTAAATGTGTACAAAACAACTAAAAGGCTTTTAAACTATTAAAAGACTTCCTGTGCGTCACGAAGTATTATTTCATGGAATTTACTAATTTACTACGATAATATCCAAAGGGCAAAACCAAAAGCGGAAGTCGGTACACAGTCCAGGGTCGATAATCCAAACACACAGGGGTGTCCGACTTCCAATCTAGCCATTGGGGGTCACAGTCCAGTGACTTCTGTGCCGGTCCCAAGCCCGGATAAATAGAGAGGGTTGCGTCAGGAAGGGCATCCGGTGTAAAATGTTGCCAAATTTAACCATGCGAATCGTCAGTACAAATTTCATACCGGATCGGTCGAGGCCCGGGTTAACAACGACCGCCATCGGCGCCGTTGACCTACAGGGCGCCGGTGGAAATTGGGCTACTGTTGGTCGAAGAAGTAGAGGAGGGAGGAGAGTGCACAGACAAAGAGAGAAGAGGAAAGGTAAGAGTGTAGGATTGAGAATAGGAACTCTGAATGTTGGTACTATGACAGGGAAAGGTAGAGAGCTGGCTGATATGATGGAGAGAAGGAAGGTGGATATACTGTGTGTACAGGAGACCAGGTGGAAGGGTAGCAAGGCTCGTAGTATAGGAGCAGGATTCAAGCTGTTTTATTATGGTGTGGATAGTAAGAAAAGAGGAGTTTGTGAGGAATGTTCTGGAGGTGAAGAGAGTGTCAGACAGGGTGATGAGTCTGAAGTTAGAGATTGAAGGGGTGATGTTGAATGTTGTTAGTGGTTATGCCCCACAGGTAGGTTGTGAGTTAGAGGAGAAAGAGAGATTCTGGAGTGAATTAGATGAGGTGATGGAGAGTATTCCCACGGGTGAGAGAGTGGTGATTTTAATGGACATGTTGGTGAGGGGAACAGAGGTGATGAGGAGGTGATGGGTAGGTTTGGAGTTAAGGAAAGGAACCTTGAAGGACAGATGGTAGTGGACTTTGCTAAGAGGATGGACATGGGTGTGGTTAACACTTATTTTCAGAAGAGGGAGGAGCATAGAGTGACTTACAAGAGTGGAGGTAGGAGAACACAGGTAGACTACATCCTATGTAGAAGAGGCAATCTGAAAGAGATTAGTGACTGTAAAGTCGTTGTGGGAGAGAGTGTAGCCAGACAGCATAGGATGGTGGTGTGTAGGATGACTTTGATGGTCTGTAAGAAGAAGAGGAGATTGAAGGAGTACTTTGAGGAGCTGATGAATGAGGAAAATGAGAGGGGGAGAAGGGGTGAACTCTGTGGAACAGAAAGTAGATAAGATTAGAAAGGAAGAAGTCAGAAAGGCTTTGAAGAGAATGAAAAGTGGAAAGGCAGTTGGTCCTGACGACATCCCGGTGGAGGTCTGGAAGTGTCTAGGAGAGGCAGCAGTGGAATTTTTAACTAGTTTGTTCAACAGGGTTTTAGAGAGTGAGAGGATCCCTGAGGAATGGAGAAGAAGTGTGTTAGTGCCGATCTTTAAGAATAAGGGTGACGTGCAGAGTTGCAGCAACTATAGGGAGATAAAGTTGATGAGCCATACAATGAAGCTATGGGAAAGAGTAGTGGAAGCTACGTTAAGGAAGGTAGTGGAAATTTGTGAGCAGCAGTATGGCTTCATGCCCAGAAAGAGCACAACTGATGCAATTTTTGCTCTGAGAATTTTGATGGAGAAGTATAGGGATGGTCAGAGGGAGTTGCACTGTGTGTTTGTAGACTTGGAGAAAGCGTATGACAGGGTGCCAAGAGAAGAGCTGTGGTACTGTATGAGGAAGTCAGGAGTAGCAGAGAAGTATGTCAGAGTGGTGCAGGACATGTATGAGAGAAGCAGGACAGTGGTGAGGTGTGCTGTAGGTCAGACAGAGGAGTTCAAAGTGGAGGTGGGACTGCATCAGGGATCAGCTCTGAGCCCCTTCCTGTTTGCTATAGTGATGGACCAGTTGTCAGAGGAGGTCAGACAGGAGTCTCCTTGGACAATGATGTTTGCAGATGACATTGTGATCTGTAGTGAGAGCAGGGAGCAGGTGGAGGAAAACCTGGAGAGGTGGAGGTTTGTGCTGGAGAGAAGGGGAATGAAAGTCAGTCGTAGTAAGAGTGACAAGATTGGACAGGATTAGGAACGAGTACATCAGAGGGACAGCTCATGTTGGACGTTTGGGGGACAAAGTTAGGGAGGCCAGATTAAGATGGTTTGGACATGTTCAGAGGAGGGAGAGTGAGTATATTGGTAGGAGAATGTTGGACATGAAGCTGCCAGGCAGGAGGCAAAGAGGAAGGCCAAAGAGAAGGTATATGGATGGAATTAATGAGGATATGAAGCTAGTGGTTGCAAGTGTTGAGGATGCAGAAGATAGGGATAGGTGGAGAGAGATGATTCGCTGTGGCGCCCCCTGAAGGGAAAAGCCGAAAGAAGAAGAAGGGGTGTCCGACTTCTGCTTTTACCCTTTGGATATTATCGCCTGGTCTATTGTTTTCCCGTTGCCGACTTTCTGCCTGTCCCCGACTTCCCGTACTGTTCGTTTCCTACCGCCAGCTCGGCGAAGTATTCTGTGAGGGCGATCTCCCTATCACAGTTCGGGTTTGGGCCCTCCGGCTGGACAATCTGCGGCGCCAACACCGGGCGGGGACTCAAGCCTCTGCCGCAGCTCGCCCCTGGGTGCGTACGGATTACCCAGATCATAGAGAGGAGGTCCCTGAACCCATGCAACTGGAGAGATCTAGGTCGGCGGCACAGGGGCACCGGCTTCGTGGTCAGATGAGGTTGTGATACAACTGCGGGGCCTCCGGACACCTCGGTGTCCAGAGAGGTCTTCATCGGCTCAGGTGGGTGGCAGTCCCTTATTCTTTAACCTGATGGTGCCGGTGTCGTTACGTTTTTCTGACCACTGTGTCCCTGTTTCAGCATTAATTGACTCCGGAGCGGCCGTTAACCTCATTGACGGGGTGTTGGTGGAGGAGCTCGGGATCCCCACCTTCCCCTGCGTACCAGCTTTGAGGATTACGGCCATCGACAGTCAGCCCATTGGGGAGGGTTACCTGAAGCACCAAACCGAGCTACTGGAGTTCCAGGTGGGGCTTTTTCACCATGCCGTTTTATGTCACCTCCTCACCGGCGAACCCCATGATTCTGGGCTTCCCATGGTTAAGGCACCACGATCCCAAAATCTCACGGCGTTCGGGGGAGCTGGTACGCTGGTCAACTACCTGCCTCAAGGGGTGTCTACGGGATCCGGTGTCAAGGCCCTGCAGGACTTCCTGCGTGGAGAGAGCAGACTCCTTCCCCACCCGTATATGGACTTCAGGGAGGTTTTCAGTGAGGAGAGGACGGCTTGCTTGCTGTCTCACCAGGTCTGGGACTGTGCTATAGACCTGCTGCCTAACACCTCTCTCCCTAAGAGGCGGATCTACCCCCTTTCTCTTCCAGAGTCCAAGGCTATGGAGGACTGAACTGAGGACTGAACGCCATCACCGTTCGGTATCCCTACCCTAAGTTGGACCTCAGAAGTGCATACAACTTGGTGCGTATCCGCGAGGGGGATGAGTGGAAGACCACGTTTCACACGACTCGTGGCCACTACAAGTATTGTGTGATGCCCTTCGACCTCACAAACGCCCCAGCGGTGTTTCAGGCTCTCATCAACGAGGTTTTCCGGGACCTGCTTTGGGGAAAAAGGGGTCATTGCTTGCATCGACGACATACTGGTGTACTCTACCTCTATGGAGGAGCACGTGCGTCAGGTTCGGGAGGTATTCACCAGACTGCAGCAGCACCACCTGTATGTTAAGTTGGAGAAGTGTGAATTCCATCGGTCCACGGTGACATTCTTGGGGTACATGATTTCCCGCCAAGGAGTGGATATGGACGTGGTCATGGTCTGGGCAGTCACGGAGTGGCCTGCTCCTACTACGGTGCGTAAGCTACAGTGTTTTCTGGGCTTCGCAAACTTCTACCGGAGGTTCATTTGCAATTACAGCGCTGTAGCAGGTCCTCTGACGTCGTTACTCAGGGGGAAGCCCAAGAAACTGACCTGGACGGACCAGGCCTGGACGGACTTCCAGCAGCTTAAGAGCTGTTTCACCACGGCCCCCATCTTAAGGCACCCTGATCCTGATCTGCCATTCGTGGTGGAGGTAGACGCCTCCAGCAGTGGGCTCGGGGCTATACTCTCCCAGCGTCATGGCGAAGCTGGGAAGCTTCACCCTTGTGCCTTTTACGCTAGGAAACTTAAGGCCGCGGAGGTTAACTACGACGTGGGTAACCGGGAGTTGCTAGCCATCAAGGCAGTGCTGGAGGAGTGGCACCAGTGGCTGGAGGGAGCGCGTCATCTGTTCCAGGTTCTCACCGACCACCGTAACCTGGAGTATCTTCGGGGCACTAAGCGATTGAACCCTCGGCAGGCACGGTGGGCTATGTTCTTTACTCGATTCGTGTTCACAGGGGACATACCGCCCTGGGTCCAAGAACGGCAAAACGGACGCTCTATCCAGGCAGTTTGAGGCGGCCAACGAGCCCAGGGCAGCCAGACCTCATCCTGCCGGCTACCACTATTCTGGCGCAGGTGCAGTGGGACCTCGTCAAGGAGATTCGGCGGGCCCACGCCGACAAGCCGCCTCCCACCGGCTGTCTGCCTACCAAGATCTTTGTACCACAACAATTCCGGCAGCAGGTTATGCAGTGGGTGCATGAGGCTCCCAGCTCAGGTCACCCAGGCATCCGCCGATCGACCCAGCTCACCCGCCGCCCGTTCTGGTGGCCCTCCCTGGGCCTGGATGTGGAGGGGTATGTCCGGGCATGGTCCACGTGTGCGCATGCGCGGACCAGTCGCCAACTTCCGGAGGGGCTGCTGGAGCCCCATCCGATCCCCCGACGCCCCTGGTCGCACCTGTCGGTGGACTTCTTGACCAATTTACCGGACTCGGGAGTGCCCTTCTGAACTCCAAGCGGGTTCAGTCACGTCTGCAGTACCTCATGGATTGGGAGGGGTACGGCCTCGAGGAACGTTCGTGGGTGGACGCCGCTGACATCCTGGATCCCGGGGGGTGTTCCTAGAGGGGGGGGCTCTGTCATGACCCGCCCGGGAGCTGACCGCGAGAGGGAGCCCTCGCCCGTGTTTTGACTGTACTTCCGGTTCACCATAGGATTTAAATACGGTGCGCACTTCCTGTGAGTCGCGAAGTATTATTTCATGGAATTTACTAAGCGTTGGCCTAGAGCATCTTTCGGACGGATTACTGTGTATAACCTGGATTGTTTATTGTTTATTCTTGTGCTTTTTCTCGGACACCCCTGTGTTTGGATTATCGACCCTGGACTGTGTACCGACTTCCGCTTTTGGTTTTGCCCTTTGGATATTATCGCCTGGTCTATTGTCTTTTCCCCTTGCCGACTTTCTGCCTGTCCCCGACTTCCCATACTGTTCGTTTCCTACCGCCAGCTCGGCGTATGGATCCAGCCACTTCGCCCTCACACATCTGTCTTTCAAGGTTCCTTTCCTTAACTCCAAACTTGCCCATCACCTCCTCATCACCTCTGTTCCCCTCACCAACATGTCCATTAAAATCCTCTCCTATCACCACTCTCTCATCCGTGGGAATACTCTCCATCACCTCATCTAATTCACTCCAGAATTAGTTGGTGGGGCATAACCACCAACAACATTCAACATCACCCCTTCATTCTCTAACTTCAGACTCCTCACTAAATTTGTCAATGTTTTATGCCAGATGCCCTTCCTGACGCAACCCACTATTTATCCGGGCTTGGGACCGGCACAGAAGTCACTGGACTGTGACCCCCATAGCCAATTTGAATAAATATTTGTTTTTTAAAACTTTGTAAACCTGCAGCTTAAACATTTCATAGTAATATTCTATTTACAAAATATCCACAGAAAATATTATATGTTGTGACTAGCACTGATAATCTGATAATCTGATAACTGATAATCATTCACTAATATTGAGGCAAAATTTAGAAAATCTAAAATCTAAAATCTTTAAATCTAAAATTTAAAGAAATATGTTAGGGTCTAAGGGAAAAAAATGCCATGTGCAATTACAAAACAATAAATAATATAAATGATTAAAGAACTGAATTGGATTAGTGACACCAGAATGTAGCCCTCTGAAGGTACAGAACACAAAGACTGGATTATAGGATGAAAATCAGTGGTGTTGTATAATAAACTGTTTAAAAGTAAAACTTTTCATGATAAATAACAAGTATGGAAAATGGGGCTATACATAGTAGCCTCTCTGTCTCTCAAAATCTTAAGAAGCTATTTTTTTTTTTAATTAAATGTAAAATGCCTGAACTAAACAAAAGATGTAGTAAGTTAATGAGGGGAAACTGTGTATGGAGATAAAATAAAAGAAAAACTTAAAAAATGAGTGAACTGTAAAACTAAAAGTTGTAGTAAATACATGAGGGGGACCAGTTTATGGTGGTATGAGTGGCATTTCTCCATCTCTTTCGGTTAAGAAGCTATTGAATGTTTTAAAATATTTTTTTTTAATTAAAAAATGAGTGAACTGTAAAACTAAAGGGTGTAGTAAATACATGAGGGGGAACTGTCCATGGTGGTCTGAGCGGCATTTCTCCATCTCCTTTGGTTAAGAAGCTATAGAATTTTTTAAAAATAAAAGAATTAGCAAAAAATTTTAAAATGAGTGAACTGTAAAACTAAAGGGTTTAGCAAGTAGAATTTTTTTAAAATATTTTTTTTATTAAAAAATGAGTGAATTGTAAAACTAAAGGGTGTAGTAAATACATGAGTAGGAACTGTGTATGGTGGGTGGTATGAGAGAATGTGAGTGTAAGGGTGTTTTAAAAGCAGCAATGGGAACTTTACATCATGGTCCTATTGGGATCTAGTTTCTTTATTCTGGTTTAGAAGCTTTTAAATTTGCAATAATAAGAGGAAGGGAAAAAGTATTTTTTTTTTTAAATGTATACAACAAAGCTCAAAGGTGCATATGTTGTGCAGTGTGTGTTCGTCTTGTGAATTTTAAAATATAAATCTTAAAAAAAAAATTTAATTCAGAATTGAAAAATGTATAGTTTTGTTCAATTAATGTATGAGGCTCATTTTTATATAATAATTTTAGATTCTAGTATAATTTGCATATAAATATGATAAATATGTAACTCTCTTGCAGTAATAAAAACACACAGAATAGTTTAAACTTTTGAATGGTTAATTTGAATAGGTCCATCTGACAATTAACTTATTTTGATCATTTTAAATATATTAATATTAAATATATTTAATTATCATTCATTCCAATATGTATGCTGGTGTTTAAAATAAAAATAAAAAAAACTTCATTTTTGTTAAAATTAATATTTTATAAGGCAGTACTAGGCTAGCATTTCTGGTCGGCAACGTAGTTGCTGTTTGATCCTTCAGACGCTGAACAAAAGGAAAAATCAATATCGTTCCACGCTTTTTGTTGTGGGCTGAACTTTGCGATGATCCCTAAATAATTACTTGCGTCGTAGAGAACAAATGGGTTTATGTTTTCACAAATGTATAATGTAAGCGCTTACTCAAGAAAAAAAGAGGGTGTCGCTTAAAAACTATGTAGAGAGGAAATATATGTATATGTGTGTATCTTATTTGCGGATTTATTTAAGCAGCTGTTGAAGCCGGAAATGTGAATATAAAACTAAGTTTACGGCAGTCTGTAGGGGCGCTGGTGGCTCAGTAGTAGGTTTCTCGCCCATCACGCGAAAGGCCCGGGTTCGATTCCCAGCCACTGGATGCAGCGCCGGTCCCAAGCCCGAAAAAATGGGACGGTTGCGTCATTTGCCAAGTTATTGCTGCTGCTCCCCGAACAGGGAGCACCCGAAAGCAACTACTACCGCTGTCAGTAGTCCGAGTTTGTTTAGCCTACCCGCTAACTGTTATGCTAAATGCATTTTCCACATACTATTTGGAAAATGCATTTCATGAGGTCTGAATATGAAGTCCTGCTTACCTTCAGAAAGGTTTTATAGGGTGCACGGTTGTCCATGGTGAGAATGTTTCCAACTAGAGGCAAAGCTGTAGGTCCGGGAGGAAGATTCTTTGGCTTGTTCCTCCATCTGAGCAATATTAACAGAGCTATTACTAAACCCAACAAAAGTGAAGTGCTGGGGATGTCCATAGCTCTACACTAGAAGCAGTATTTGCACTTTTTGGAGTTGTGAATCTGTTGCTCAGCTTGCTGAGTTTATATGCAGTAGATGGGAGGAGCTGAAACACATCTATCTACTATCTAAAGTACACACGAACTCCTCCTGTGTGGGTGTAGCCCACAGATTAAAGAAGAGAGCTTGAGAGAGTTTGCGTAACATTTGTATCTATGTAATCGGTTGTAAGATATTCCTTTAACTGTAAATAAGATCTACCTCAACCGTAAATGATAACTCAACCGTACTATAGTGTACTAAAACAATGCACCGAAAATGCAGAATAATTATGGATTTTTAAATATTCACAATAACAATACTTTTCATGTAAAATCGCGTTTATATGTCAATAATAAAGTAAAATATGTAACAATTGAAACTTATTCTTCAATGGTGCATTATGGGAAAATAATTAACAGTGATATGGTTAGATGGTGCCTGATGCGGTTACTTTACCTGTGTGTGGATATTTTATGAGAACTGAAAAAGTAAAAATAAATAAATAAATAATTCAACAGGAATTTAACAGGATTAACACTAAGCTTTCGTGGGGGAATTGGTGGCTCAGTGGTAGGTCTCTCGCTTATCATGCGGAAGGCCCAGGCTCGATTCCCAGCCAATGTCTCAACCCCAGCCATTGGATGTAGTGCTGGTCCCAAGCCCGGAAAAATGGGAGCGTTGTGTCAGGAAGGGCATCCGGCGTAAAACATTTGCCAAGTTGATGTGCGGACCAGTTGGTACGCTGTGGCGACCCCGAACAGGGAGCAGCCGAAAGCAACTTCAACACCAAGCTTTCGTCATGAAACTTGAGTCTCGTTAGGACTCTTCATTATGCTGATACTGTGGCTGAAAGCAGATTTCTTCTTACTTGCAGTATTACATCAGAACCATTTTGCACTTGCATTACCAGTAGCCTCACATTAATTAACATAACATAGCTGTTCTCTTTATGTTGTGGTATAGACAATGCACATTTTTTCCTAATTTTTCCTTCAGCACATTAGCATTGCTTTTTGCATGTCCTCGTTGTCCCCTACAGGTGATGATGGAGAAATGCTGCTCCACTAAGACTTGGCTTTGTGTGCTACTCCTTGTTGTTGGACAGGAGGCTGCTGTATGTGGCTTTGTCTATGAGTAAAGAGGACCAGAAAGCTTAGATCGACTGTACAGAGCTGAGGATGAAGAGCAGCCAGTCTACAATTCCTTGTTTGTATCTACACGTGGATTGTCCAGCTAGAGCATGAATCACAATCACCTATCATATAGCTGTATTGCTTTTCAGTGTAGCCACATGAAGTGTATTAGTATAAACTATTAGTATTAGTTAGTTTAGTTAGTCAGTTAAGTATTAGTTAGGTTAGGGTTTAGCAATTAGGTTACTATTATCCCTAGTATCTCTCTACAGTATCTGCTTTTCACTTTTAGGTTGTCCTTTTGTCACGCCATAGAAATAAGAAAAAAGAAGGAGAAAAAACATGAACATTACGTGTCAATTTTTTTGCTACATATAACAAGATAAAATTTCTACTGATATTAATGCTTATTTTCCTATATCACCAGACAGTATTCAGCAAATCTTGAGTGAAAATCCTGCAATACTAACACAGAAATAAAAGATGAAGAACCTTAAAGTATTTATCTAATTTTGACATGCATTGTATAACAACTCAGACACAGTCATTAGTGAGGCATGCCACAGACCCTTCTTTACTACATGAAGTTAATTTGTATTGATAATTATTTTAGAGAAAAATAATATATTGTGATAAATATCTTTTCATTCATCCATTTTCTACCCCTTATCTAATCTATTCTCAGGTCACAGCGCCTATCTCAGGCATCAAGGCAGGATACAGCCTGGACAGAGTGCCAACCCATCACAGGGCACACACACACACACTGTCTCTCACAATTTAGAGATGCCAATCAACCTACAATGTATGTCTTTGGACCGGGGGAGGAAACCCCCAAAGCACGGGTGAACATGCAAACTCCACACACACGGCGGAGGCAGGAATCGTACCCCCAACCCTGGAGGTGTGAGACAAACGTGCTAGCCACCAAGCTACCGTGCCCCCCATAAATATCTTTTCAAGATACGAAATTATATATCTATTGCATGTCATGTAATTTTTGTTCTTAGTCTGGGTCTTTATTAACAGCATATAAATGTTGGTGTAAATGACGCACACAGAAGCAGCAGTAAAGGCATGGAGCTAAAATCTTTTTTGACAAATCAGACATAAAATTGCATTTTAATAAACTTACATTTTTTTTCACCATTAGCAGAAAATAGTAATAATTGATCATAGAGAACAAAGCAGACTGTAAGGAATGTTTTTATTGTTGCTCATGTCATTTGGCACAGGAAGTAGGCAGGCATTCCATTCCATTGTCTGTTAAATTAAGGAGTCAGAGACAGGTATTCATATGTATATGAATATTTAGTACAAAACACAATTTTAAAAATGTGAACTTTGGAAAACTAGAGCATTCACACACAAAAGAAATGAATAAGACAGATGCTAGACAGAGTGCAACAAATAACAGATCTAAAATACTTGTGCTAATTCAAGTGTTTGAGATCTCTTGATGTGTGCTGGAGGTGATGGGGAATATAGTCCAGTGGTGCTGACATGACAATTGCAAGACTTAACAAAGCAATAAAGCTGTTCTTTCATAGCAAACACTGGCCACAAGAGAGCACACAAGAGGCCACTAGGATTCCAGAAGTGCTTGGACCCCTCAGATCGCTTCTTTTGGCTATATTATTTTCTTGTTTTTATTTTGCAGTGTGATAGCAATGTTAATAGTCGAGCATAAATATAGGTATAGAATGTATTTAGAATGCCCTGATCACTGATTCAACACTTTTTAAGACGCATCCTGGTTTAAAAATATGACACATATTCTCAAAAAACTTATTTCTACTGGATAATTTATCACACATATTCTTCGCCGTGTAGATACCTGCACATTCATTTAACAGATAAATAGATTTCTACAGAATAACCACTGCTCTCTGCAAAAGATATAAAAGTTTTTAAAGTGTCATTACTGCTGTGTGAGGAGCATGTGATACCTCTTGTATAGTCATAGTTAAACTACAGATAAATATCCTCCTTAGACAGACAAATAGACCATCAGTCACTAGAACATCAATTTTTACTTTTTATTGTTTGTTAACTTATTACCCCAGTTACCTTTGTACGTGCTTACACACACACACACACACACACACACACACACACACACACACAGGGATTTAGGAAAGCAGGTCATAACATCACACAGGGACATTAGGATAAGATAATGAGCACAAAAATAGAGTGCAAAAATCCAGAAGATGATTCTGAATCTGCGCATACTGTAGGAGAGTAAAAATGCACAGCTGAAACCAAAAAAACACAGGAGGACTCAATTGAACTGTAGGATTTTAACATTTTATTTAAACCAGGTATAAATTGCACAGTCATCACACAATAAATTGCAAAAAATCATTATCATCACACTAAAACTTAGATAATTACAATTGATAATTATGTTTCAGTCACAATCAGACCACAGATAAGTGGTTGTTTCTTTTGCTCTACAGTATGAGAGCCACGAATGAAGGAATAGTTCTCAGAGGATACAAGAAAGGACCTTAGTACCAAAACAAACCAACAAAGAAAGAAATAAACACATTATACAACACTGTATTTACCAACCCCCCTGAATAACACACAGCCTCATTGTGTATCCCTCAGCAAATAATAGTACTTTTAATAACACTTTTAATAGTATGGATACTGGCAGCATGGGATACACTGATAAATCTCTAATCTACCAAAGAGGACAGGAAAAAATGGTATAGGTATATACTGGTATATAACAGAGACAGACGTTTCTTTTATAACATTCATCTAAATGTCTTGACTCCTACATTCTCAGAAAAAAAACTGTACAAACGGTGCCATTGTTTGCATTTTATATACATTAGAACATAAGCAACTAGGAAAGTGAACGTAATGCATCTTTATGTAATTTAAGAAGTTAAGAACCAATTTAAGATACAAACCCGATTCCAAAAAAGTTGGGACACTGTACAAATTGTGAATAAAAACAGAATGCAATGATGTGGAAGTTTCAAATTTCAATATTTTATTCAGAATACAACATAGATGACATATCAAATGTTTAAACTGAGAAAATGGATCATTTTAAGGGAAAAATAAGTTGATTTTAAATTTCATGGCATCAACACATCTCAAAAAAGTTGGGACAAGGCCATGTTTACCATTGTGTGGCATCCCCTCTTCTTTTTATAACAGTCTGCAAACGTCTGGGGACTGAGGAGACAAGTTGCTCAAGTTTAGGAATAGGAATGTTGTCCCATTCTTGTCTAATACAGGCTTCTAGTTGCTCAACTGTCTTAGGTCTTCTTTGTCGCATCTTCCTCTTTATGATGCGCCAAATGTTTTCTATGGGTGAAAGATCTGGACTGCAGGCTGGCCATTTCAGTACCCGGATCC
Organism: Hemibagrus guttatus; assembly: GCA_033459395.1. Taxonomy (NCBI): domain Eukaryota; kingdom Metazoa; phylum Chordata; class Actinopteri; order Siluriformes; family Bagridae; genus Hemibagrus; species Hemibagrus guttatus. The sequence goes on along the minus strand of JAUCMX010000022.1, from coordinate 13,925,305 downwards.
TTCTTCTACGCAGCCATGATGTTGTAATCGATGCAGTATGTGGTCTGGCATTGTCATGTTGGAAAATGCAAGGTCTTCCCTGAAAGAGACGACGTCTGGATGGGAGCATATGTTGTTCTAGAACTTGGATATACCTTTCAGCATTGATGGTGCCTTTCCAGATGTGTAAGCTGCCCATGCCACACGCACTCATGCAACCCCATACCATCAGAGATGCAGGCTTCTGAACTGAGCGCTGATAACAACTTGGGTTGTCCTTGTCCTCTTTAGTCCGGATGACGTGGCGTCCCAGTTTTCCAAAAAGAACTTCAAATTTTGATTCGTCTGACCACAGAACAGTTTTCCACTTTGCCACAGTCCATTTTAAATGAGCCTTGGCCCAGAGAAAACGCCTGCGCTTCTGGATCATGTTTAGATATGGCTTCGTTTTTGACCTATAGAGTTTTAGCCGGCAACGGCGAATGGCACGGTGGATTGTGTTCACCGACTATGTTTTCTGGAAGTATTCCTGAGCCCATGTTGTGATTTCCATTACAGTAGCATTCCTGTATGTGATGCAGTGCCGTCTAAGGGCCCGAAGATCACGGGCACCCAGTATGGTTTTCCGGCCTTGACCCTTACGCACAGAGATTGTTCCAGATTCTCTGAATCTTTGGATGATATTGTTCACTGTAGATGATGATAACTTCAAACTCTTTGCAATTTTTCTCTGAGAAACTCCTTTCTGATATTGCTCCAATATTTTTTGCCACAGCATTGGGGGAATTGGTGATCCTCTGCCCATCTTGACTTCTGAGAGACACTGCCACTCTGAGAGGCTCTTTTTATACCCAATCATGTTGCCAATTGACCTAATAAGTTGCAAATTGGTCCTCCAGCTGTTCCTTATATGTACATTTAACTTTTCCAGCCTCTTATTGCTACCTGTCCCAACTTTTTTGGAATGTGTAGCTCTCATGAAATCCAAAATGAGCCAATATTTGGCATGACATTTCAAAATGTCTCACTTTCAACATTTGATATGTTATCTATATTCTATTGTGAATAAAATATAAGTTTATGAGATTTGTAAATTATTGCATTCCTTTTTTATTCACAATTTGTACAGTGTCCCAACATTTTTGGAATCGGGTTTGTAACTATGATGGGCTCTCACCTCTGAATCTGGCCTTAGGTGAACACCTTGTTTCAGGTACAAGAAGTTTTAATGCGATCTATACAATAAAAACCATTTGCTGCTCACTAGTTAAGAACCTCAAACCCTGCAAAATCAGAAACACTAGAAAATACATAGAGATATTGTAGAGCTAGGCCATCAGAAAGTGAACCCTCCACAGTCAAAAGCATCGAAATCAGAATCACCCTCAAAGTCGAAGCTGTTGAAATGAGGCGAGTCGACCGCCTCGGCACAGGTGTGGTGGTAGGACATACCTCCTCCAAGCTCTGAGAAACCCATTGCATGGGTGATTTCTGGTGCTTGAGCAGCGACACTTGAGGAGCCTGTACAGGAGCTTAGATAACCCAATGCCGACGAGGCAGCAGCCCCACCCATCAGTAAACAGACCGCCCTTACAGCACGCGCATCACTGCTGTTACCATGGCGCAGGCAGTCGTTGGAATGATGAGCCAGGGACTTGGGGCTGTGGTTTTGGCGTTGGCTTATGCTGCCTAAAAGAGGGATGAGAAATGCTTTAATGATGTAAAATATATGGCTGATATATGAAATATTATCAAATTTTATTATTTGTACTTCAAAACAATGTACAAAAATTGTCTATTTTAAATAATAGTATTTTTTTCAATAACATATGTGGAACAATTATTCTGCATTCACCAGATTTCAAATGAACACAAATAACATTATCTTTATTTGCTTTTTAATATATAGTATTATTGTATTTTATGTTACATTAAGCTCCAACACACATTGAAACCCACCTCTGCTTCTGAAGGAGCTCTCTCTGGATTGGGTACGTGGAGAATCGATGGGTTTGTCACTGAAACTGGGGGACTGGGGCTCTTTCTCAGTAGGGGTGTCTGGAAGAGAATCTCTGTCTGTGATACAGGGGGCTATGCTTTGCTGCCGCTTCAGCATCAATGAAGATGACACGCCCTAAAACAAAACAGGCACTGAATATGCCTTATATGTGCCTTATTAACTCAAATACTGAACTTTACCTACATGCATTTCTATTTCTAAGCTATCTTTGATTATTCCATCCCCTGGTACGGTTATAATCCACTCCGTAATCCTGATTTTTCCTCTCCTAATTGTTGCAGTATATCATACAACATGAACATTTTTGTTCATCATGAAAACACTGTCAGCACATGTACTTTTTTTTTTATCACGGCCTACTATGTTTGACCTACTTATGTTTGAAGAAATTGCCTTTTTGCCTTATTTATTTCAAAACAGAGGTTAAAAAAAAAGAGAGAGGTTTGCAGAAGTTTATCTATAAACAGACAAAAAAAACCACTTTATGCTGCGAGGTAATAACTGTAACTCCACATATAGAGACATTATATTTACTTACATTTACACAAATGTGTTCATTTTAAATATGTAGCCCACTGTTTTATAAGCTTTCCTTAGTACTTAGTATCTGAATTCTTATATTTTATTTTATTCGTATTTTACTTAGATTGTACTGTGAGCGACTGCAACATAACAATTTCCCCCGAGGGGATCAATAAAGTATTCTGATTCTACTTAATTAATCCTGATAAAAGTACCTACTTCATTAAGCCGATATTACTGTTTCACTGACACACACCTACCTTTTTGTCCACTCTGTAGGTGAACAGATTTATGGATTGTTTTCAGCCCAGCAGTGACACTGTGGTGTTTAAACACCTTAATAACACATGATACATGATGCACTAGTACTAATCCAATGTTGATCCCTTTCCAACAAAATCTGGGGTAAACTGGTAAACTTTAAAGTTAATGATCGGCCACCACTAACTATACCTAAAAAGAGGCTTTTCTGCTAAAATGGGCCGTAAACTTATGTAAAAGGTCAGTTTATTTAATAAAATGATCACTGCAGATCACTTCCATAATTTAGGACAGTTAATTATTTGTAAGTGGATTTAAATGCTGCATTATAAAATGCAGTTCTTTTCATTTGCAGCTTTTATGTTGAATATATCTAATGTTATACTATAACACTTTTATAATTCTTTTAATTGTGATTGTTCAGAAGGTTTCGATTAGCCCTCCTATTATCCTTGGGGTCAATTTGACCCCATTCAATGTTTAATGTCTCTAAATGTACGTTTTACTTTTTTTTGCTTCAAATTTAAGGACTTTTCCTAATTTAATGTCGACAACCAGGTAAACATAAAATGATCATGATAATATGTTTTCAGTATCCTGTACATATTTTGTGGCATCAGTGATCCTTGGGTTAATTTGAACCCAGGCTGTTTTATCTGTATAAAACACATAAAAATACATTCATCTGCTTCGGTTGTTTTGGATAATATTAAGTTCACTATAAAATCAATTTTATAATCTTTCAGAACATCCCTCTGTTTTAAGGCCCTAACCTAATATAAACATACCTGTGGTATTGTGAGAACCACTGAGAGATCACAGGGGTGGGGTGGGGTGGGGTGATGTGGGGTGGGGTGGATTTGGGTTATGTTTCATTTAAAAAGCTATTTAGGTAGTCAACAAAGAAACATAAATTACTTGCTGAGGTCCGATTGACCCCAAGGGCAACACATATAAATTTGAGGATAACAGGAGGATTGAGTATCATTATTATTGAAATAAAACAGTTCTTACAGTGTGAAAGAAATCACAGATTTATATTAATGTGCTTAATCATTTTGTGACAACTCTTCCACAGAGACTTGTGCCATGTACTTTCCATTTTACTGTAAAGAGACATTTGTTTTGCATCTTTGAAAGCAGTTTGTAGTGTCAGGTCTTTCTAAAGTAAAGGTGAAGCTGTTTCTTTAAATTTTCTATAACAGAAAAGATATCAGGTAGCAAGGTGCACAAGACAATATGAGAGAACTACTGTTTCTAGCTCACATAATCTCTTGATATAGATCAGATATAATGTGCCATCAAAGTTTGTTGTTTTTTTGCAATAAATTCACTCAAATTCAAATTTATAGCTGAATATTTACATATTCTTCTGCTTTACCATGAGCATGAACTAAATTCACATGCATCAGGATTATGAGTAAAAGGGTTTTAAAAGTGTCTAGATTTGAGAATGCAATCCTAATATTGATCCTAAGTGGATTTAATTCACATAATGATAAAGCTGAAGCAGTAAAGAGGTTTAATTTTGTGATTGATTATACAATTGAAGACTCACCTCTTTCACCTTCTTTATTAACTTCAGCCACTGACTGTGGATAAAATCAAGAAATTATCAATCAAACAAAGCAATCAACTTCATTTCAATTTGCAACACAATGCCCAGGGTTTAGTGGAATGGAAATTTCTTGGAAACATTCTGAGTCTTTATCATAAGTATATTTCAGAGATGGCCATGTAGAGGAATTCTGCTTCAGGTTATTGAATATTACATATTATCCATTCTGATCCTGGGATTAACATCCTGGATTCCGACCGATTTCCCCAATGTCTCTGGGTATAATGGGATGTTGAGAATTCAGTAAAATGGTGTTAAATTAATACTTAATGCAACTTAAATTTCATTACAAGGTATTAAAGACTTAATATAACAAACAATAAAAAAAAAAAACAACTCCTATGCGCTGAGACTGACCTGCAGTCATCAGGGTTATCCGAGAGCAGCAATAAGAACTTATCCTGGGACAAGATGAGGGCGAAACAGCAGTCTCTGCGCCCTCCTGGGGGCAAACGGGGCAGATCCAGGATCTCTTTTCCTTCCACAATGGACTGGCAGTTACTCTGTAGCACCACCACCTGCTCTGGAGAAGAATCAGCATTTTTACACACCATCAGCGTGCCTTCCATAGTCAGTACCACGTACTTCTCTTTCCACTGCTTAAACATGAAGCCTCCTGAGAGAGAGAGAGAGAGAGAGAGAGGGGAGAGAGAGAGAGAAATGTCAGAGCAAAATAAATGGAATTCTTTGACCCTGGTATCTACGGATAATTGGATATGATATATCAGGAGTAAAATACAGCAGGCTTTGCTTTACACTTTTCAATGAATCAATGATCATTACAATTCCAAAGCTCATTATCTCCCATTAGAAGCACATTCTGAAGTATTTTAACTTATAATACTACTGCAGACTGCCAATCTTAATTTTTTTTAATAATTATTATTAATAAAGAATGACATCTTGTTCATTTTAGCCAATTAGAGTTACAATTATTGTAAAATGTCAATGAAACAAGCAATTTCTCTAATCATATTTATCATAACCATATCTTATTTTCTCTCTTTAGGTTTACAGCTTAGACTTAAATACTGTAAAAAAAATAAATAAATAAATAAATAAATAAAAATCACAAAGTGCTCTGTCAAGCTCTGATTGCTTCAAATCACACAAACATTTTTAATCAGTTTACACAGAGTGGAGGTTATAGCATTTTCTATGTAAGTTGTTACTATAGAAACGGATGCATTAATATAAACTCTGAAGCCGGACCTCCTGCTAGAGTTTCAATAGCACCATCTGACAGTTAGAAGTAGAAGAAGAATAAAACAATTTTGTAGTTTACTCACTTTATTCACTTTTAAATGAATTAAATGAAATTGCTCTCTAACCATCTTCTAGCTGAAACACTTTCAAAGACATAGATTAAGAGCACATGTTTATAGTCAAAGTCTGCTCTGTTTTTCAGGGATTATTGTGGTCCCAGCTAGGATTAGAGGCAGCCGGTGGGCCTCTGTGACCCAAAATTGTGTATGACTCAAACGTACAAAAAAAGAAAAGGGAAATTCAGAAGTGGAGCACAAATATAAATGGTAGAGAGAGAGAGAGAGAGAGAGAGAGAGAGAGAGAGAGAGAGAGAGAGAGAGAGAGAGAGAGAGAGAGAGATATTCAGGAGTTGTGTAAATATGTTCTGGTTTAAAACATGCAAATTATTACACTGTGCTGAATTCATGAATTCAAGCAATTTTTTTAATTAAGTGGATGTCAGAGATATAAATATAAGAACATACAAATATTAAGAATCTAAATGTAGGTCAGAGAATCACAGACAATAGTAAATCATCAAAATTGAAATTGACTAACACACACACACACACACACACACACACACACACACACACACACACACACACACAGGAGTGTTACACAATCTCACACTACATGCAATAATGCAATAATATTTCATCTAATATTTGTCTGTAATATATACTATACAATCATTGAAGGCAAGATGCAATTGTAATGCAGAAAAAAGAGAAAATACAGACATTATACAATTAGTTCATCTTAGTTCACCAGGATGAAGTAACACCTTACCATACTTCTTCAGGAAACCTCGTCGCACTCCAGCTGTGCTCATGTCTACAACCAGTCAAGCAGCCAAGATTCAAAGCACAAAACATAAAGCTGCAGGTTCAGGATGTCATCTCACTTCTTTCTATTAGAGAGAGAGAGAGAGAGAGAGAGAGAGAGAGAGAGAGAAAAGAGAGAGAGAGAGAGAGAAATAATCCCCACACATCACACATCCAGAAATCAGTGGGCAATGCATGAGGCATGATGGGATTGTTCCCCTTGCTTTGGAGAGCAGGGAAATGCTTCACTATAGAGTCAGTACTCTCTTCTAATCCTGACAAAATGTAAGTGAATTTGAGCAAAACAGCCAGGGGTTTGTTGACAAAGTCAAGTGTCCAACATACATTATGAAATAAAATTGAACAACCTATTGACCATACACTGCATGGCACCTATACCCCAACATCATAATGTGTGCATCCTGTGTGAAAATGATTACATTTCATAGTACAATTCTCAGGATTGTTATTCTGACGCTGCACTGAATGGGATCTGGCTCTGCTAATCCGGACCTGCAAGGGCATACTTTATCCATTATTCCATAATATTGATTGTTTTCATTGTCACATGTCACACAGAGAGTGGCTTGAAGTGAAGGATTACCGCTCCATCAGTCAGCCTCCCACTAGCATGGGCTCAGTGCTGTTACATAACCTCAATGTACTGTATGTCCACAAAAACTGGTGAATTGTTCTGGAACACACACACACACACACACACACACACACACACACACACACACACACACACACACACCAATTTAGGTAAGAATAATGCATATTTTATTTATTCTTTAATCCACAACCATCTGTCCATCCAATGAGTCCTCCAACCTTATATCCATCCATCCATCCTTCCATCCATCCATCCAATAAATGTCCAAACAGCCATTCGTTTGTGCATTCATTTGTTCGTCCATCCATCCATCCTCCATCTACCCATAAACATAATTGTCAGGGATTGCACAGAAAATGCCACAGAAAATGAAGTTTAATGAGAAGCAATGGTTTAAATGAACTGCCCAATAATCCATCCATCCATCCATCTACATAATCATTCATTCATTCATTCATTCATTCATTCATTCATTCATTGTCAGTCAGTCAGTCATTCATGCATTCATTCATTCATTCATCTATCCCCTGTAATTTCTATCCATCCATCCATCCATCCATCCATCTGCACAACCACTCATTCATTCATTCACTCATCTATCCATTGAAATGTCCATTCAACTATCCAAACAACTATTTATTCATTAGTTTGTGCATTCATTTGTTCTTTTGTCCATCTATCCGTCCATCCATCCATCCATCTATAATACCCATAAACATAATTGCCAGGGACTGCAATGTAATTGTGTAATATACTGAAGGATTTATTCTGTCACTTCCCCACTAACTCAACTTTAATTAACATTATACACACTGTTGCAAGGATTTATTGTGCAAAACTTATTCATATTCATGATGATATTTATTAATATTCATGATGATATTGTTGCATTTGAATTACATATGAGCAGGCTGTATGTGCTGTATTCTTGATTTTCTTTTACTGTTACAGGGCAACAGGTATACAGGGCAACATATGAGACAAAAGAAAGTTACACAGCACAGTGAATGTAAAGCGCATGACAAGAGTGCTCTGTCTAACTGTAAATGATCCAAGGAGGTGACAATGGTTAGGAGGGGCAGAGAAGTTTGACCATTTGACCACCTGGGGAATGAAGCTGTGAGCGTCTAGCCTCAACGGCCATACGTTTCATACTGTGCCAGACGGGAGCTCACAGGAGGGGGGAAATGAGCCAACAACAATTGTGGTCTTATTATCTGTGATCGTCAGCCATTATTGAACAGAATCTAACTTAAGTCCATTTGCAGCTGTAGTTTTCGCTTTCTACCACAAGTGGGCAGTTGTTTAAAGGAACAGGGGTGTTAGATTACCCATGACCCTTTCTGCTGTCTGCCTTTGTGTATTTCACTACTGGAGTGTGACACACACACACACACACACACACAGTCATGAATATGGGAGCTAAATTAGTTAGTGACTGTGTAAAGAGAAGGGTTTTTCATGCTAGGCTGACGACACCCACTGAAGTTGAAACAAAGTGTGTAACACATTCAGCACTGCATCTAATAAGCATTAAATATAATAAGCAATAATTCATTGTTAGTGTGTAAGTAAATAAAGGTTTTCTCTTTTTGGCTAAATTGCTAATTGCCTCAGAACCTAATTGTGAAAAACTCAAATAATAAAACTATACAATAAATCATTGCAAAACTTCACTTTTTACAAAAAAAAAAGAGATAATTTTATGTTGAATGTAAAAACGGAGAATGGATTGAAAACTGCTGTGATGTTTACACAGTTGAATAGCCTCAATAATAATAAACTGAAGAGAAATTTGGAAATTCCCTGTCCCATGTTATAGACTGCTATCCAAATTGCACCCATATTCTAACTAAATTAGCACACAACCCTTTCAAGTCTCTGCTTAACACCTTTCCAGTGTATTTAGAATAACATATCTGTCATTACCTGTGGTGTGCTCCAGGCCTGCTTAACCAGTTTCCTGCTTATATGCACAAATGAAATTAACTTACATTACCCTTAAAACTTCTACTTTCTCGAAATTGACTTCCACCTCCAGAGCTAGTGCTCTGTCTTGCAAAAAAAAAAAACGTTCTCACATTCTCCCTCAATTGTAATGCTTTTCTCTTTCCAAGGACCCCCTCTGTTGTCCTCCCCCCTCATCTATCTGTCTCCGCATGTATCTGTGGTGGTGTGTGAGCTCGATTCCCCGAGCCCTATTGAAAAACGACGGCACACAATGGCTTCTTTCTCAAATGGGCCCTGTCTCCATTAAAGACCCTGGGAACTCACTACTATCCACCCTACAACCTCCTCTTAAAGGGCCGGCACAAAATACAGCCAGGGCAACCTATAGCTACAGTAAACAATTTCCAGGGAACAAGCTTTAGCTAATAAAAAAAATCATGACGAGCCCATGAAGTCATCCTCGTAATATATCCCATTCCAATTATCCCCCATCTACATCACCTAATCTCCTGTTCCTTTGCCTCCGACTAAACACCGTCTGAATCAGCTGTACATAGACATAGCAATGAAAAAAAAGTCAAAACAATACATGGCACAATCCACATGTAAATACCAGCATCAAAAGCTGGAGCGTTATGTTTTAATGTGCTGTGTATGTCTTCTACTTTGTGTATGTTTGTCTGGCTGACTGACTTCAGTGGAATTTCAGAAAGAAATAAAGAAAGTTGTTTATACATCCGCATTCAAAACCTAAACTGTTTTAGAAGGTTTTGGCTTCACTATTCGGGTTTTGTCTGTTTGGATTGGTGTTTCAGCACTTTGTTTCTTGAAAAAACAATGATTTAGAAACGTGTCATTTGAACAAAACTTGCCACCATAAAGCCACGTAAGTCAGAAGCTGAAACTAAATATCTTTACTGTTTTATTTAAAGTTATAGTGCAATCTTTTGCAGATGATAACTTCATCCACTGCAGTCTTAAAGCACTGAGCCAGCACATTTGAATGATTTTTTTTTAACTTTGCTTTATCATAATGAATTTGCTTATATAATCCTAATAGACCCAAAAGATAAGACAAGAATATCTTTTGAATATACACAATATCCCAAACAAGTTGAATATATCCCACAGATCAATATATTAATATTTCAAGGGCACAAATTGTGCGTTTAAAATTCTTCCGGGAACATCATACATTATCTCAAAAGTCTAATCGTTCAGACAGTTTAACTTGACACAGGGTTAATGGTATATCCATGTTGCAATGCCAGTGACTCCAGTATGTCTTTATGCATCATTCTAAGATTACTGTAATATTACCAGTCATCTGCATATTTAGGTTCCTGTGGCTACAAACTGAATGGCTGTTCATTTAATTTATCTGTGTCACTAAAGTCCGATAATTTGTGGCAAAAAAATAACCACACTGTCTTCTCAGAAGCTCTATAAACATGACATAAGCCATCTATTTTCTTTTGTCTATCTTCATCTATTTATCAACTTTTATCCTACACAGAGCCTAAAGGCTCATGGTACAAGGCCAGGGACACCAGTCCATCACAGGGAACAATCACATACTGAGGGCTAATCAAGCCCATAACACACACTCTTTAGACTGAGGGAGGAAACCAGAGTACCCAGAGGAAACCCCTAAAGCATGAGAAGAACATGCAAACTCTGCACACAAAGGGTACAGGCAGGAATCAAACCACAAACCCTAAAGGTGTGAGGCAAACATGCTAACCACTAAGCCACCATGCCTTCCATACAGGATGCTAATGGCACCTAAATCTTTTCAAGGATCTCAAATCACATGGTAATAAGAAGGTACATCACAATATTGAGAAAACAGCAGAGCAGAACATTTGCCCTATTAAAAACAACCACCTGTTTTATGATCTAATTAATAATCAAATTAATTTTGCTTCTATTTTGCATTGGTTATTTATCAATATTTTAATTCTAGCTCTAATCTTTTAAGCTCCAAAGTGCAATTGACGAGTGAGATTCCTCAAAGTCATAACTACATACTTCAGCTATCCTATTAGTTTTACAGTAGACATTCACCTATTCTTTAAGTTGAATAACTGAATAGAAAAAGATTTAACCTTTATAGCCAACCTGCAGTCTTACATCTGAGTACTTCCCCTCATGCACCTGCTGTCATCGCTTGATGTTCGCAGCTTTGGGTTTTAACTAGCACGTTTTATGTGCATCTGAAGTTGCCCTTAAATATGTACCTCTTGACCACAATTATAAAATTAGATTGTTGCTGTCTCACAGGTTTCAATCCTGAGCTCTACACTGTGTGTATGTGGGGTTTTGCATCTCCTCCTCCTGTCAGCATGGGTTTTGCCATGTTCTCTGGTTTCTTCTCACATCCAAAAAACACATAGACAACTTAAATTGTCTATAGATGCAAAGTACCTTGGATATTGCCTTGTGATGAACTGCTATGACATACAGACCCAGTACTACCCTCGACCAGGATGAAGCAGATTGAATGGACATAGAATTGTGTTTTAAATACACACAGGGGTCCAAATGACTGAGAGCACTACAGAAAATGTTTCTGGTTGGCATTCATTTTCAATTTAAGTCAAATGTAGCATTATTATGATTACAAATGATATTATCAACAACAACTTGTGAAAAGTACAATTTTTTCACATTTGCCTAAAACATCTGACCTTTTGTACAAAGGCTTTGCTAAATTTTCTGTAGTGACATAGATATAGTCAACATGTCGAAAAATAGTTAACAAGTTGTGCATTTCCTTTTTTTCCTCACACCTTCAGGGTTGGGGGTTAGATTCCCACCTCCGCTATGTGTGTGGAATTTGCATGTTCTCCCTGTGCCTCGGAGGTTTCCTCCGGGTACTCCGGTTTCCTCCCAAAGTCTAAAGACATGCATTGTAGGTTGATTGGCATCTCTAAATTGCGTGTGTGTGTGTATGTGTGTGTGTGTGTTCGGACCCTGCGATAGGCTGACATTCTCTCCAGGGTGTACCCTGCCTTGTGCCCGTAGTCTCCTGGGATAGGCTCCAGGCTCCCTGTGACCCAGTAGTAGGATAAGCAGGTATAGAAAATGGATGGATGGATTTACAGTTTTAGAAGAAGTTGCTTTCGGCTGTTCCCTGTTCAGGGTCGCCACAGCAGACCAACTGGTCCGCACAACAACTTGGCAAATGTTTTACACCAGATGCCCTTCCTGACAACAACCCTCCCATTTTTCCAGGCTTGGGACCAGCACTACAGCCAGTGGCTGGGGTTAGGGCATTGGCTGGGAATCAAACCAGGGCCTTCCACATGATAGGTGAGAGACCTACCACTGAGCCACCAATGCCCCTTGATGGATTTACAGTTTTAATAAAAAAAAAAAAAAAAGAACAACAAACAAAAGTCTCAGACTTTTAGACCCCACTAATTGCATGTTTTTTTATTTATGTTTTTAACATTGTAATTTTAAGCATTATAAGTCATGCTGTTGTTATTTGTTTAGATTTGTTTTGAATGCTCTCAGCTGCTTTTATGTGTATACCTGGCAACCCTGATATGCAACTATTCAGACGAATCATTCATTCATTGTCTACCGCTTATCCGATCTATTCTCGGGTCACGGGGACCCTGTGCCTATCTCAGGTGTCATTGGGCATCAAGGCAGGATACACCCTGGACGGAGTGCCAACCCATCGCAGGGTACACACACACTCTCATTCACTCACACAATCACACACTACGGACAATTTAGAGATGCCAATCAACCTACACTGCATGTCTTTGGGCCGGGGGAGGAAACCGGAGCACCCGGAGGAAACCCCCGAGGCACAGGGAGAACATGCAAACTCCACACACACACACACACACACACATGGCAGAGGCGGGAATCGAACCCCCAACCCTGGAGGTGTGAGGCAAACGACCAAGCCACCGTGCCCCTCTCAGACGAATCAATACAGCTGATTATAATATTTCCCAGATAAAAGCTCATGAAAAAGCTAATTATTGCCAGAAAAAGTAAATTATGTTTGTTGATTTGATCAGTTAGAAACGGAAAATGAGTAGAGACTGAATTTAGACTCATTCGTCATGTTTTCCATGAATGTTTTTAAGTTTAAAAAATAACAGAGCTGTGATTCAATGCAGAGTCGATGGGAATAAATCGGTAATTAAAGAGCATGAGTGTGCATTGTGTCCCGGTAAATGAAGGCGGCCCCTTAGCTTTCTGCGTCCTCTGTGAGAAACGACGGAGAGTCGGAGGGAGGGATGAGAAGAAGAGAATGAGAGGGAGAGGAGGAGGAGGAGGAAGAAGAGGAGGAGGAGGAAGAGGAGGAGGAGGAGGAGGGGAGAGACAGAATGGAAAGAAGTTGTGTTGAGGAATTTTGAGTCTTGTGTGCAGGGAAAGGCTTTGGTGTTTTGATGGGAATGTAGCTGGAGCTGAAGTCAAGGGAAAATCGAAGAAACAGGAATTTGGGAAGAGCTGGAATTAAGAAGACACCGAACTTTTCTCCAAAAGCAAAACAAACTTTACACAAAAACTTTAAACAGCTCTAATTGCACATTGCAAGCCTTGAAAATTCTTGTTTTAATGTTCATCACTGCAACTCTTGATGTGTACATGCAAAAGTTTGTTGTTTTCCCGCTTTGTTTGTTAATGGATGTTTAGGATCGGAAAGAAGTTTAAAGTGCTGACGCTGCTGCATCAAATTTCAGGCTTTTTTTTTTTTTTTTTTTTTTTTAAATTGGTGGCTTTTTTTCCTTTTCCGAAACCAGAAACGAGAACTTGGAAGAGCTCCAAATAGAAAGCGGACAAGAAAACTCAGCTGTCTAAGCGCAACCTCGGCTCCTGTGTGTATGTTTTTGGCGGATATGTTTAAGAAGATGCGCTGAGGCGACACTGATAGAGAGAGACATTGAATAATTAGAAAACAAAGGAACCGAATCGGAACCGAATATGGATCTTTTCAAAATGAATCTGATTTTTGTTGTTTTTGTGGCAGTCCTACACATCCAAGCTTACAAAACTGTCTCAGGTAAGCAAAGCGTTTTCTTACTGAAGAACTACTCATGTTCACATTCTGAACCGAAGCTGAATCGGTTCGGAATCGATTCGAACCGCTAACCAGTTTGATAAATAATAAAAAATAAACATTATACAGTATTATAAAAGTTAAGAAGTAACCTGATGCTCAGACGTGGAAACAGATAAAAAAATAATTCATAAATATGGGCTGTTTTTATGCTGAACAGTATTGGTGAATCTGAATCATTTGATTAATGGGATCTGATTCAATTTTGATTAATGGGAAAGCTATGCTGCACCTAAGTGCAACTAAGAGCTTTCCTTTGGGTGTAAGTGTAGCCTGATACCCACAAATATTTGTAAACTTTCCTTTAGCTTTCCAGTAAGTTCATAGAAGTCCAACAGGTTTTACCTGCAAGAGGTTTCATAAAGAAGTAAAAAAAACAAAACAAGTGGAAACACTTTAATAGCACGCAACAGGTAAAAGATAGGCACTAAAGGTACAAAAGCTGTACGCTTGAGGCTACCAACCTGGTGACAACAACAAAAACACAAACTTTAACCCACTATCAGTCATCACACTGGGGTACTGACTTTTGTGTGTCATGTGCATAGCACTGTGGTAGATGGCAATGGGCTACAAGCCAAGCCCTCAGATCTCATGGCAAGAAATCAAAGCTCTAAATATTTCAAATCCATTCTGATAGCCATGCAGAGTATCAGATTAAAATCAGTACGTTGTTGATACGACAATGTTCAGGATGTCCTGTGGACAAGTGTTGAAGGTAGTGAAGGAGAGTGACAAAGTTGCGAGTCAGGAGCTTTGCTGATACACCCAGAAAAGAATGATTCATAAGAAAGGCAGGAGAGTTGAGAGTGCTTTTATTCCTCTAGAAGAAAGGACAGTAACAAGATGAGAAGAAAGTCAGAAATGAGGAGGAGGGTTGATAAAGACAGTGTGGTTTGTTGTTCTCTTCCCATGCACTCTGTTGTCCTTGGCGCTTCACATTTCACTGTTATCAACAGGAGGGAGTGGGGATAATGGGGAAAACGAATGAAGAGGGAGAGAGTGAGAAAGAGTGATGAGGCATGACTATAGAGCGGATGTGTGAAAATCTATCAGTGTAGCATAGTCCGATAAGGAAACGATCTGAAATGGTTATGCACTTAATGTTATGTTGTAGTGGAAAGAACAGTAATGACATACACAAATAAAAATTCATAAATAAAGTGACATAAAATGGCATTTATAGCATGATTATTTATGGCACATCACATGAAGTCTGTTACAAAAATTTGACAGTCTACTTCTTAAAGAAGTTAAAGTCAAGTGTTCTATTTTCTGACCTACTCATTTAACAAGTATGTTTTGAAACGATTCTAGCCTGTTCACTAACCTAATGATGAATGAATGAATACATTAATATACCAAACATGGTTTGTTTATTTTGAGCCTAGGTCTAGCTCATTCCTCAGAGACATAAAAGGAGAAGTACAAGAAGAAAACAGGCTTTCAGACAGGAAAGGCCACACTAAAGCAGAGAGAGTGCCCAGTTATGACATGGCTTCAGCCTCATAAATTTAATCTTAGAAGGTTTACTCTATCCCGATGGTTTCCCCGTTAGTCAAGCATAGGGCAAAGCTTGGTTCTGACCATGATGAATCTAGTGGACAACGTCTGTGCCCCATTGCTGTCTCAAGACATTTATTTAGTAGTTTTGTTTAAACACCAACAAGCAAAAGTGGCTGTGTTTTCTTGGCAGGAGTGAAGGTGATACTGTCTCTCCTCATCAATCACAGTTACACGACCCAGTCGTCAGGGTGTGTGAGTTCATGTATGCAGAAAATGCTACATAGCTCCTTCCTCTGGGTGTGTTATGGTGTGACACACCATCAGCAGAGGTTTGAAAAGGTGTGGTTGGTTGGTGTCGTGTGTTAGAGGAAGCACATGTTAGTCTTCTTTTTTGTCAATTGTAAAGTCTGAAATTTTCACTTAAGTAGGAGCAAAAAAAAAACATTAAAAAAAGAAATAAAACACTTCAGGCATCACAACAGATTAAAACTAATTCAATTTCTCTAACAGCACTCCCATTCCATTTTGCTTTTCTCTTCATGCTACGTGTTTTAATTATACAGTAATTGTACATCCGTCTTCAAAATGTGTCTTTCTCTAAATGTCTCTGTTATGTCTTAGCTGTACTTTTTGGCTTTAGTTTGGCTGCCATCAATAAGGACTGTTTGACATGTACGTCACCATTAATGTCATGAATACAGCGATCCATTGGGAAGAATGATCTATGGGAGCAGGGTCAGTGTTCAGTCTTGTGATGTCAAAGTTCAAATTGTTTGACCAAAAGTTTCTTTTAGACAAATTTATTTGGCTTGAACTCAAGATGAGCTAAACTGGACTATTTCCTGGCCTGCTGTATTAGATATCCATGTGGTATCTTTCCGATTCCGTAACTGGGTGTTATCAGGTCCATGCCAGCAGAGGAATGTGAAACAGTCCCACACCGAGACAGAAGACAGGGAGGATTCCAATGATTCATGCTGGCTGTATTAGTGGCCTTGCAAGCATTTGATGGAGTGCAGATTGCCAGTCTGTGTAGCACCAAACTCTTGTATGGTTGTTTAAATTTTAGATTCTTGACACAAATTCATTTCAGTTGCACATTATAAAATAAACTCATCAACACCGTGTGTTGTTTTAATGTACTAAATCCATGAACATAGAAGACGTTCTCTTAAGTAGCTAACACTAGTTAATCACATTTCATGAAGTCTGAAGGTTTTTCAATGTTTTTTTGTTTTTTTTAGTAAATGAAAGTAATTTGAACAAGTCAAAATTGCATGTATACCTCTAATAATCGTCCTATATGAACTATGAGGTTCTCTGTGGATGCAACTGTTGACAGTACCTCCTAGCTGACTGGTTCTCCATGTTTTGTCTTCAGGCTTGCATTTCAAGAACAGCCCAGGAAATATAACTTCATCGCTGGGGAAGCCAGTGGAGATGCAGTGTGTCCTGATGATGGAGGAGGACGATGAAGGAGAAGAAGGCTCTTCAGACGTTCAGTGGCTCAGAGAGGGGGAGCTGCTCGAATACTCGGACACCAACCAAGTGCAGATGCTTTCCGATGATGAGACGTGGCTCGTCATCAGTACACTTCGGTACACTGTGCACACTTTGTGTAATTTAAAAAAAAAACATGGTGGTTGACATTTAGTTTGATGTTAATTATGCTATAAGACTCTTTTTACAAATTATATGTAGCTAGCACTGTTGCCAAAATTTTAGATAGTGAATTTCAAAATACAGCAGACACAGCAACATCAGGATGTCAACAGGATATCAGTCATATTTTGACAGATCCAGTACAAGTGGGGTTAAGGACAATGCTGCAAATTTCTTCTAATATTTATTTTCATATGATGTTTTGACATGCTAGCATTACATCTGTTTTAGCATCGTTAACTTCTTTTAATGGTCATGTTCAATATAATCATGTTGCAAAATAATGTGTATATATTATATTATATATAAAAATAATGTTTTATATTCATGTTCATATTCCTGTTATAAAAAATCATATTTACTCATGTTCATCTAAAAACAGATTAAATAAGAATATATAAGAGTATAGATTTCACTTGTGTGCAGGATTGCAAATGTGCAGCTGTCGGACATGGGCGCCTACCGCTGTGCAGTGGTCACTTGGAATGAGCAGACAATGTCCGCTGAAGGACACCTTCAACTAGAAGGTAAATCTCAGTGGATTGTGCATTGTCAGATTGGGCATATTGTCATATCTGTCAATTTGCAGTCTAAAGAAAGGGAAGGAATGCAGTTTATATACCAGCGTGGCATAGGATCTGACTCACTGACTCTTGTTGTTATTGTTAAGCAACAGTTTGGAGTAACCGGTTGAGTCAGCTTCTTTGAAACGATGCCAAATGAGTGAATGGCTTCATTCAAATTTTGTAAAGGCTTTCACTGAATCACTGCGAGCAGATTTGCACTTCAATCAGGAATCATTTTTTCCTTCATAAACGAGACTCATGTATTACAATTGGCCGAACATAACTGCCACAAGTGTGTGATTTGGCTTGATAAAGACAATAAATGTAAAATGTCTGAAATTTTTTCTTTGCACCTTTGGGATTAGGGGTTTGATTCCAGTCTCCGCCCTGTATCCATGTTTTCCCTGTGCATCAGGGGTTTTCTCCTGGTAATCCAGGTTTCCTCTCTCAGTCTAGAGATATGTGTTGTAGGCTGATTGGCATCTCTAAATTGTAATATAATAGTGTGTGAGTGTGTGTGAAACTATACCCAGTGATGGCTTTTCATCCTCTCCAAGGTGTCCCTGTGACCCTGTGTGGGATAGTTGGCTCAGAATATTGATGGATGGAAGTTATATTTCATACTTGCTTTAGTACAGGAGGATTTAACTTCCCACAATCAGAGCGACTTTCGTCAACCTGCTGACATCTGTGAGCTCATGTATCTGGAAGAGTGTAGATAGCGCTTTCCTGTGTTACACTGACACAACAGTTTGTGAGCAGTTTGTGCAGCACAAGTCATGCTGTCAGAGCAGAGCAGAATGAAAAGAAAAATCGGAATATCTGTGAATATTTTTCCATTTCGAACATAATATCTCCCACCCAGCAGATAGTTTCTTTTCCTTCAGTTAAATTTATTAAATTTACACAAATAAGCCAGAACAGAGGATCTGCTACAGAAGCTCTCCATATGTCAGATTTGTTCACTAAAACCATATGCTGTCTGCATCCTGATTAAAAAACATCAAATTAGGAAACCTTTTTTCCCATTACAGTATCAACTGTGTGTTACCATTAAATCATTTGCATTTAGATGCCAGAGTATTGCTGCCTTAAATGTGAGGTTTTGAGGGTTAAACATTTCATGAGCTCATTTCATGAAATTGTAGATCTGTTTATTATTTATATAAAATTACCAGACATATTAATCTCTCTCACTCTTGTTTTTTTACTTTTTTTTTTAGGTCTCCCACATTTCTCTGTTGAACCGTATCACATGTCCATAGTGGCAAACGTGAGCCTGAGTCTGCATTGTGTCGCTCATGGGCCTCCTGAACCGGTCCAGATCATCTGGCTTCAGGACGGAGCACCTCTCAACACGCTGGACGACCCCATGGCTCTTTCTCCGTCCCGCCTCAACCTCACAGGTCCTAATGACTACATTTTTCACTTAACAATATATTTATACAGCGTACTTTAGTATCAGCAACATAAACAATAACTATAGGAAAGACATACAACCCCCTGCCACCTATACACAATGTAAATAAAATGTGATTAAATAGCATAATTTACACAAGACTAATTTTAAAGGCACTGGTTCCAGAAAATATGGAAACAATATGAAAACACCCAGGGAATGTTCTTTTCCAAGGGTCGGTTAGGTTTAGACATTAAATTCAGCCTCCAGAATGCAGATCACATTTCATGATTTTTTCTCTTTGCATAATACAGTTAATGAGCTTCACATTAAAAAATGACATAGAAAATATGGAAAGTTTCAGAATCCATTTAGAAGTCTTGCATAACTCACTCATGCATGCCAGGAACCCTGATCTGTGTGATATAGATCAAGTTAATCATCCAATTCTCTAGTGTGGTATAGTTTTTAAAAATAAAATTCCTTTTCCTTTAAGTAAACATTATAAATGTAGAATATAAAGCTTGATTTAGTACAGGTTTAATTTCAGGTTTATTCACTTTATTTATATAAAGTGTTTATATAAAAGATTTTAGATCGCTTTTCACCTTGAGTGCAGATAAAGGAAGTTTAGGTTTAGTTAGGTGTTTGAATAAGTGCACTCAGATATGAGACACGTCCTATTATATTATATTTGAAAGAACATATCCAACACAAGTGTTTTATTGTGCTTGGAAAAGATTATACATTTTAAAAATATATTAAAATTACACTCCTTATACTTCATACTTTACACATGTATGACTAAAGATACCGTGTTAAAAGCCTCATAAGTGGAAAAAAAAAACCTACCAGTTACAAGCAAACTGCAGTAACTGCAGTACAAAGGAATTCAACTTAACACAAATCCCACTATCTCAGAGCGACACTAGCCAGTCATGTGCATCTGTGAGCTTGTGTATGTGGAAGAGGGCAGACAGCGCTTTCCTCTGATATAATGTAATAACATTGTAATAACATAATAAGCATACATTAAAAATAAGATTAATTTAGTCAGTATCGAAAGATCGATTTATCACAGTTGGTTGAGTTTAATTAGTAAGTTTCTTCACTTAATTATTTGAATACATGTTTATATTAAGAATTTTAGATTATTTTTCACCAGTACCTAAAGTTAAAGAAAGTGTTTAGTTAGCTAGTAAGTTAGTATGTTAATTAACTTGTGAATTATGATATTCTTTTAGTGCAACTCTGGAATTTCCATAAAACCAGAACTAGGATTTTTTTGTTTTTGTTGCAAACAGGAACTTCATCTGCCTGTAATTGTTTTCTGTTCTGCTGAACAGAATGAAGACACTTGTTCGAAACTCATTCTTTACATAAAACTTCAAGTCGAGAAACTTCTGTAACCCTTTTGTAACAAAAATAGCCCAGAATGATTAGTTTACTTTGTGAAAAGGAAAAACAGGTCAGTTTTAGTGGGACACTGGGCTTTTGTTTAAAAGAAAACACACACAAAAAAATGACGCCTGTACAAGCCAAGTTTTCAAGGCCACATGTTACAAAATAAGCATTTAAACACTAGGTCTACATTTCACAAGAATAATGAAATTGTCAATAATAATAAGCATATCTTTTTATAGAATTCTTCTTAATGAATCAATAATTGTTTCCTTAAACACAACACAATAAATGACCAATCCAATTCCACAACAAATGACCGACCCTCAGTGCATAAATATGCCCTTTTAAACCTGTTCATTCCTTTACCTAATCAATCACATACCTAATCCTTATTCAAACACAGTGTCACTACAACCAGTATTTCAGAATTTTTCAACACACAGGTCACAGAAGTATCTAGAAAGTAGTGTCACCATGTTAGTGTGTTGTGTGAATTTAGAAAGAGACCCAGAAGCATGAATGGGGTTTTGTTTGTTTTCTCACCTGCTAGAATTCATTATTGTGGCTATATATTGTGTTACAAAGAAAAAAGAGAATGTGAAACTTTACACTATTGTGGCCTGTTTAGTAGCTCGCTAATATCCTGAAACTAACTGCATGGTTACTGTGTCAGCAGCGCCAGCACTCTACACTCATGTTCCACTTGTTAAGCAGCTTGTTACCATTTTTCAGCATAGAAAGACATTTTCCAGTGATGTCAAATGATATCAAACGATGCTTGCTTAAGCAGAATATGAAAAATTCTGCTGAAAAATAGGTTGAAAAATAAATCACACAACGTGAGCTAATTTAAGAGACATTTGTAAGATGTCTGGTCCAATAGAGTTTTGTCGGCCATCTTGAAATACTTGTTTAGTGTCAGTGCCTGGTAGCACCACCCCTCTTTCGCTAAGCTAGCAAAGCTGCGAGGGTTTAGTGCATGATTTAGTGCTAAATAAAATGTCCAACATTCCACACTTCATTTTTTTAATTGAATAGGTGGTTGGAATTTTACAAACTGGTGTAGAATAGTGCGTAAGCATTTGGGATGCACCTTATGTGTCTCACCACTTGGGAATTTGTCTGGTGTTCTAACAAGAGATAACTAGATGAGAAATGTAGCATTTGTGGTGGAGTCAAGGTTTGAGAGTTAAGCCTTTAAATCATTTTTTTGGATAAATGGTATGTATTAGTGCCTTTCAAACTGAAACACTGGGGCACAGAAAAACTTGTAAAGATGTTTAAGATCAAAAGTGGGGTATATAACTGTCATTCAACACATTCCACACACACAAATTTCTTTTTTGGCTGCAGGCCAGCTCGAGTTTGCTCCATAAGAATCTGGCCTTTGGTGGCTGCTGAAAGAGCGCAGTGTGAAGGGAGATAAGAGGAAAGTTTGTCGGGGAAGAAAGAGAAGAAGAAAACCAGGGACTGCTAATTTGAACAGTTGCCATGCCAGATTGACCGATGCAGTGTCTGTTGTAGTTCCAGCTGCACAGACCTGCAGCTCTGAGCACTGACTCACAAAGGCGAGAGAGGAGGATAGACAGACTGGCGGACAGAAATGAGGGGCTGCTGAAGGGGTTAGTGGCTCTGAATCATCGTGAATGGTTGACCAGTGGGCACACTCACAACACTGGAATGGGACGACTCATGCCAGCCACCACGCACACACACACACACACACACACACACACACACACACACACACACACACACACACACACACACACACACACACACACACACACACACACATCTGTTGGCTCTTTACACAGACCACTGACTTCTGGCATAAAACTTAACAGCTCTGTGTTTCAGCATATACATTAAATATGCATTTGATGGCAATCTGTTCCATAAGTAAGGGACCATAATTAAGGAATATAACTCTGTTATACTAAATAATATATTTTCCTATAACAGCACACTGATGTGTTTTATTTCTCTCTTTCCTCTTTTACTGTATTCAAGAATCAAGATTTTTTATCATACTTTATAATACATTTAATGTAAAATAAGTTGGTTCAACTATATAGACATCAGTCCCATCACCAGTCACTCTTTTTCTTGTTATGTTATTGACAATAATTCTCAGTAAATGTGCTGGAAATCCTACAGAGCATTCACAAGCTTCTCACACTGGAGACTCCTTCCTTAAATACATAAACATCTTACAGAAAGCTACACCGAATTAATGAGTTTAAATTCATCTTTGTTAAATATTAACCTGTAAATATTTATTATTAAGTTTACATCTACATCCTTCATACTGTCAATTACAGTAGCAGTTGCTATAGAAACCAGAATTAGTGTCCAATCAGAATCAAGGATATCATTGTGATATAAAGCGTAATATTCAACAGAATAGTAACGGATAATTTTTTTTTTTTTAATTATTATAATTTTTTTCTTCTCTTTGTAAATATTACTTTCAATTCTCTTGATACTTTTTTGTAAATATGGCAATATATGAACATTTTATTATTATTATTTTTTTAAGCGAAGTATTTTCAAGTAACTGTAAATGTAATTTTTGCTACATATCACACAGTGCACTGGTGTTCAACTTATGGGACATTTTCAATCAGTATAAACAAATGTAATATTTTATAAGTCTGATATAAAATTAGTCAGGAATTTTAGTGCTTGAAGATAACGGCTTCAAATTTAAAAGCAGAAATGGGTTTGATATCACCATTTTCTAGTAAGAAAAGTTTATTGCCACTGGTAGCCTAGGAAAAAAACAGAAATACTTGTGAAAGGCTACAAATTCAGTGAAATGAAGAAGAACTCAGAGCTTACTTTCATATGAGCTTAAACAATGAACTTCAGTACTCTTTAACTCTAATGTAATAAAAGACAGCTCTCGCGGAAGTGCACAGAAAATTAGAAAGGATGCTCACCTTATTTATTACAGTAAACACATCAATCTCTGCTGCGGAAATGAGTTCAGTGCACCTGTAAATAACATTAAATGAGATCTTGAAGCTAATGATTTGCAGGGTTTCAGGAAAGGAAACAAAACATCCTGAGATCTACTACTGAACATGTTGTACACAAACACACATGTACACACAGTCACATGAATATAGACTCATACAAGTCAGCAATATTCCCCAGACCTCGTGACCCTCTGACCCCCTGCTTGGCCCTGGTACAATGGAGGCTCAGTGTTCCTTAATGACACCCTTGAGCATCAGTTTTTCAGAATGTGCCAAGATTCCAGTGTGTATAAGTGTGTGTATGTGTATTAGTCACTCTCTAAGACAGCGTGTGCTTCACTGGGATTTGTGAATGTCAGCATGTGTTTGAATGCACATCCGTTTGTTTCTCAATAAACGAAAAGCAGAAGCGACACGTTCCTGCTCAGCTCTTTTTTTAACACTCACACTGCGTCGCAAACGTCTATTCCTTCTCCTTAAACACCGACTTACCAAACAACACCCTGTCAGAAAGAATCAGACCAGATTAAATGACACAACACCAGATTGGTCATATATCAAACCATAAACTTCTTCTTCTTCTTCTTTTTATCTTATATTACAGGACTGAACAAAACCAGTTCGTTCTCCTGTGAAGCTCACAATCGCAAAGGTGTAGCATCATCCAGCTCTGGAGTTATAACGGGTGAGACTGTTTTCTGAGGTGCCTGTGGAACTGAGCTCATCCTCTTTCACATCCTTCTTTACTTCTTTTTTCTTTTTTTCTTTTGTAGAGGTTCACTCACAGTGAACATCAGTCACATAAGTCACTTTTTTTTTTCTTGTTCCTTCCCTGTCTCTGTATACAGTTCTCCCTTCCCAGCCACAGGATGTTAAAGCTGTGGAAATAACTAATTCCAGCATTCGTCTGTCCTGGTCTCCAGGTTTTGCAGGAATTTACACCATCAGTCTCTGCACCGTTCAGGTATGAATGTGAAAAAATGATGTTTTTTGATCCTACAAAAAAGAATGGAACTATACATTCACTATGCACTCCCTATATATACTCTGTACCTATCTATCTATCTATCTATCTATCTATCTATCTATATTATATATTATACATATATATATATATATATATATATATATATATATATATATATATATATATATATATATATATGTGTGTGTGTGTGTGTGTGTGTGTGTGTGTGTGTGTATATGTATGTATGTTATGTATATAGTTTCATCTTGTTTTGTTGGATCAGGTTTCACCCTTCGTGAGGCCCCACTCGGTCCTGGTGGAACTCTTTCTGTGCATGTGTGAATGAGTAAAATGCGGGTCTTCGATTCTCTGCAGTTCAGCACCACCCCAAAACATCTGGTTCTAATAAAAGCACCCCATTTTGTGCCCCTACAATCCTGAACCCTAAGAGGGAGAAAAAGGGGCTCGGTATAGGAGGAAAGGAGGGGAAACAAATCTAGACAGTCCAAAATGTGGTGAACCTGAAAACCTGAAAATGATCCAGTACCTTAGGGAAAGAGAAAGAGGAGAACACAAAGAAAGAATGTGAATAAGTAAATATGAAAATGATAGAGAAAAAAAAACAGAATTGAAATACAAAGTGTATGGGTGACCTTGGAGAAAAAGGGAAAACTATGAACACAGAAAAATCTCACAAAGTGTGAGACAGGCCAGAGGAATGCCCTGAAATATATGACTCAAAATCCACAAGTGCTTGTCATTTAAACACCACTGTTTATTTTGAACTGATTCTGAATCACTGAACCATGACTCACTGATGACTCCTCTTGCTGCTCGTGTGAGCCTCATAACTTTCTGCACTTGTCCCAGGCCAAGATCCTTCCTGTGTTCCAAACAATGACAGAGGCTTTTCTATTAACTGCAGAGCTCTGATTCATACACCACTCCACTTATCCATTCATCCCCTTGTCTGTGGTCACTCGTGCTCCATTTATCACCGCTCTGTTATCACCATCTTGGGATTCACATGGAGCGTGACAAAGTGTGCTGTCAATTGCTTGCCATATTGGCATTGAGGTATCATGCCTGAGAGTATAGTATGTCACTGAGTCATAAGCACCCTAAATCTAGTTTATAGTTTCATATCTGTGGAACAGCAGGGAAATAGATTTGCAGGGTTGTGCTATTATTTGTGATGTGGGTGATAATTAAACAATAACAGGCAGCTGTGACAAGCAATAGATAGATAGCGATAAGACACAAGTGTGAATTTGATCAGTGATAAAAGTGAAGTAAGTAATAGATGGTGCAGATGACTTCATGAACAAGTAATAAAAATGAAGGTTAAAAAAATGAAGATGTAGTAAATAATGACAAGTTAAGAAGCCAGATGATTTGAGGGTAGGGATTCATACTGGAGGGTTGAGACGATGCTAGGATCATTGATTCGGTCCTGAGCTTGGTTTATTGTCTGTGCAGAACTCATGTTTGCCCCATGTCCACTGGATTTCAACTGTCCTCTCTGACCCTCTGGATCCACCATGATCTTGTCCAGTATAAAACAATGGCGAAAGATGAGTGAAGGAATGAATGAATCAATCAATCAATCAACTAATGAATCAATGAATTCTCTGAATGAATGTGTGAGTGTGTGTGTTTGTGTGTATGGTGAGGGACTGGTGTTCTTCCATGGTGTATTCCCACCTCACACACAGCATTCCTAGGATATGCTCTGGATCCACCATCATGTCCACCATAAAGCAGTTACTAAAGATGAGTCAATGAATCAATAAATCAATGAACAAATACTGAATCAAATGCTTTGATATATTCAAAAATAAGAACCAGCCCAAAATAAGAGCCAATGGAATTTAATATCACAAATTACAGTTCTGGTCAATTTTTCCAAATGAAATCCAAATGACCAACTTAAATGACTCATTTGAACAGTCTTACTGTACATGTTCTCCAGAGTTTCATCAGTTCCTTTCTTGGAGCTTGCGATTATTAATAAATGAAAGAAAAATCCCTGGTTTCATTTTAGCCTGTTATTTATATATAAAACCTCTGATGAAATGACTAGAGAGACAATTAGGAAAATATTAATATAAAATATTAATATAAAATAATATACCAGTATTTTACTAGTCAAATCAGGGACAACAGAAGAGACTGCGACACATCCACAAGAACATGAGTGACTTTTCGCTTGCTAGTCTGAATGTAGCGGCATTCCTTTATCTTTAGCGCTGTAAAAAAGAGTATGCGTGTGAGAGGTGGCATCATTATTGCATCTTCTACACAGACGCAGACAATTTCCAAGCTTTATGGCTTTTTCATGTGGTTTAGAAGCTGATTCAGGGAAAACATTGGGCTGCTGTTCAGCTCTTTGATGCTGTTTATTGTGCAGTCTTTGCAAAGGCAGCACGTTCTTCCCTCCCTGCTGCTTTTCTGCTGATCTGAAGGGATTTCATGCATCCTGCTGGGCCCAGAGTGTGTCTCACGCTGCAGCCGAATGCTAATGAGCTCTATCAATAAGAGTACAGTTCATGAGACTGAAAACAGCCAAGAACAACAAGGCAGTTCCTCAAGGGTTGACTGTTTGTTTGTGTGTGGTGAAGATGACCAAAAAACAATGATCAGATATATTTCTGACCAAAGGCACACACACACACACACTTACAGCCAGAAGGAAAAGGGAAGAATGGAAAAAAGGGAAGTGGAAGGGACTGCTTCTTGTTTGCAATGAACTGAAAGAAAAGGTGTAAAAAGCAGTTCATAATGTTAGTTTTGGTGTTTCATCACCATTTTGTACCTTACAAGAGACATATTTCTTGTAAGATTGCTAAATTAAATGGAAACATATTTTCAAATGATCACAAACAGTATAAAGAAGTAAAAATAACTAGATTTTTTGGTTCGGTTTTTAGGTTAAGCCTTCAGGAGAGGACTCTGTCTTGAATCCAGATCACATGATCAACAACCAAAACGTTAACATTCCACCTGCCAGTCACCTGATCTCAGACCTGAAGCCTTTCACTCAATATGATGTCAGAGTCGCCTGCCGGAGCAGCCAAGGGATCTCTGATTGGACACCTTGGGTGACCTTCAGCACCAGTGAAGGAGGTAGGTCTTCACTAACTCAACTCTTATTCAGTACTTCAGTACTACAGATGGATTATAATGGGAGTTATTATAACCAGAGTCATCAGTAAACAGTGAACAGCCGTGAACTTTGACAAAACTGTAGTAAAATTTAGTAAAAAAGTTTTACTCTGTAACTAACTAATGCATGAGATAAGAAAATGTGACAAGAACTTTCTTTCATCTTTAAAAAAAGTGAGAAAAGTTAATTAAAGGGTATAAATCTTGTCTTCTGAATGCATAGCATACATACTGTCCATAATTTTATTACGTAGCACATTTATAACACATAAGTAGCACATTTATAACACTATAACTATATTATATTTTATATATATAACACTTGTACCATACCATATAAGGAAGTGATCTGAAGGTCAGGGGTTCAAGCCTCAGCACCTTCCAAGCTGGAGTAAAGAAAGAAAGAATTTTCTTCTGTTGTAATAAATGAATGCTTTTTCTTTATAGCTCATTTATAACACTAGCAACTAGGCCACATGCATTATAACGCACTACAATATTATTTATATATCCCTAAGAACATCATAGACAATGCACTTTATACCATAGCGCTTTGGAATTATCAATTCTGATTGGTCAGAAGGTATTAATTCATTTTCTGATGATTTCTGAAAGTGGGAGGTGACTTAGTGGTTAGCATGTTTTGTCAGAACTCAGAGTCCCTCTCTGAGTGGACACACTACAGGGTGGTCCATGGTCTTCTTCAATGACCTATTATTGCTGTACATAGCTAACCAAATCAATAAAAGTAAAAATAAAGAAACTTCTTCAGGTTTGGATGAGAATGAGCAAACTTGGCTTTATTGTAGTAAGACGGTTCTTAACAACAACACCAAAATGGCACTCAAACACAAAGCGTCAGGCTCGGTGCGGTCAAGTGCGACGTCCTGCAAAGAATCCCTTCTATTTATCCTGGCGTGGTGTTTTGATTCGTTAGTCTTGTGTACTTTTTCTGAGAATGAACATACCCTATAAAAACAATCCCCCCCTTCTTTTACGTGATGATGACCCTTTGAAATCCAAACACTAACCTTTAAGTTAGACACAGTGCTGTTCTATATTTGTTCAAGTGACGCTCTGATTATTAATTTTTATATTGTGAGGACTATTGTGATAACCTGAGTTAGTTTTTCTCCAAACCTGTTTGAAACCGTGACCTTATTTTTGGACATTAATATGTTTGGACATCACGCACCTGGGGTTGAGGGTTTGATTGGTGTCTGTGTGCATGTTCTCCCAGTGCTTCAGGGGTTTCTTCTGGGTACTCCTCACTCAGTTCAAAAACATATGAATGTATCCTATGATAGACTGTAACCCCATCCAGGGTGTCCCTTGCTTTATGCACAGAGTTTCCTGGGATAAACTCCAGACTTCCTAAATGCCAGTCTAGGATAAGTGGTAAAGAAAATGGATAAATGGATTTCTGCAAGGAGATTTTATTGAGATCTTCATTCCAGTGGTTCGTCACTCCTAAGTATGACCCACAGGAAAGTTTTCAGGACAGAGTCTTACTTTTTTCACCTTATTAACTCAAATAGCAAGTTTTATTCCTTACAAAACACTACTTGCTTATAATACTCACTATACACAGAAGTGCAGTTGAGGAGCACAGGATTCACCAGAAGTGTTACCGAGTGGCCTGAGTGGAAAAATAACGGCTGCAGCGTTCACAGCTAAGGAAAGCTAGAAAAGGCGTTTACAATCAAGCTCCCAGCACTGCTATTTCTGTACGCAGGGTAAATGAGCTATGTGATGTTTATAAAGAGTAGGTGCAGGATGTTCATCTGTCTCCCACAGTGAGACGCAGTTTCAAATGTAAACTGCCAAATGAGAGTGTAGACCAAGCAGGGGTGGGGTGAGAGGAAGAGGATTACCAGGGGTATAAGTAAATATATGTGTGTGATTGTGTGTGAAGATGAGAGTGTGGTTCTTGCAGAAATGTCCTGAAATGGCAAGTGTGGCTCCATGGCGTCTGTGTGGCAAGACTAAACCTCAGCTGGGTTTTTCCACACCAACTAATGGATGAAGAAGTGATTGTTGGGAAAGAGTGAGAGAGTCAGACAGAGACTGAGAGAGAAAGAGAGAAAGAAAGATAGGGGAGGGAAAAGGGTACATTCCTTAAAATGCCATCAATTAAATCTTTGCCATAAACAATTATGTACAATTATGCGCTGGAGTAAAGGTTTACCGTAAAATTCGAAACAAGAGGAATATATTAACCGTTAAGTTTCATGCTACAACCTTTCCTGATTCTTTAGACCAAATCACAGCTTTCAGTCGTGCACGATATCACCGCTGTTAGAGAAGTGAAAAAAGTTGCTTCAAGGTTTTTTGTTTATCTATGAAATTGAAGAGTAAGCAAAAAGAGACAGGATTTGTTGCTTGTTGTTTTGATGAAGAAAGAAGAAGAGGAAAAGAGACGGAATCTGAAGCAGGTGACTGAGTATGAAAATAATAAACATGAAAAAAAAAGTAATTAAAATAATTTTAAAAAATTAATCAGGAGTTTAGCTGAAGAAAAAAGAAGTGGAAAAGAGACAGAATATGTTTGGTAGCTCGGTATCAAAATAATATTATTACTAATAATAATAATATTAATAGTAATAATAATAATAAAAATAAATGTTATTCAGGGGAAAGAGCAGGACGAATACAGGGTGAGGGCGGATGAGTTATAATACTCATTATTCCATGTGTGTTTTACTCTTTGTCATACTGAACTATGATACTCTTAGGCAGGGTCACTGTGTGTGTGTGTGTGTGTGTGTGTGTGTGTGTGAGAGAGAGACAGAGAGAGAGAGAGAGAGAGAGAGATGACTTGGCCAATGTAGATAGTTAATCTTTTCCCTGTGTGAGGTGTGTTTTGAAAAACAGGGTTGTGTCACGTGTTCAGTACACCATGTCAGTTGCTGCAGTATGATCGGATTATGAGCCTAATCTCGTTCTGACCCCCTCCTCTCTCTCCTCTCTCTCTCTGTCTCTCTCTCTGTGTCTCTCTCTCTCGCTCATCATGGCTGTGGGCCGTTCACAAATCCTTCAAATTCCAGTCAGGAATGCATTTCCTGCCTTCCCCAGCTAGCTGCCATGTCCTTTCTCTCGCTCCTTTCCTTTCATCCTCAGCGCTCCCGGGGTCTCTCTCTCCCCCGACCCTGGATGACCCCGGAATTTCTCTGCACCCGAATAAGAAAAGGATGAAGCACAGGCATAAAGTGTGGGAAAAGGGAGCAGGAAAATGTGGAGGAGGGAGTAAAGACAACATGCTCTTTGCTTGTTTCCCAGAGCCAGCTTGGCCCTAGGGATAAGTGAGTGATTGAGAGAGAGAGAGAGAGAGAGAGAGAGAGAGAGAGAGAGAGAGGGAGAGGTTGTTCATCAATATACTACAAAAAAGAGGAATCGAAAAAAGAATTATGAACCACAGAGAGGATTTTATCTTTGAGAGGATTACGAGAATACGTGCCAGTCTTACTGAATAGAAAGCATTCATTTTGATTCTTGAAATTAAATTGTTATTTCTTGTCACAACAGTTATCTGTTCATCATGTCTGTGCACAACTCATCCCTGTGCTAAACTTTTGAAATTGATTTTTTTTTTAAGTTAAGCGGGTTAGGGTTGTGTTTGGAGTTAAGGTTAGAGGGTTAGGGAAGGGTTAGAGGGTAGGGTTAGGGAGTTAGGGCAGGGTTAGGAGTTAGGGTTAGTGGGTTAGGGTAGGAGGGTAGGGTTGGTAAGTTAGGGTAGGAGTTATTGTTAGGGGATTAGTGTTATATGATATGTATGGTAGAATGTTAGGAGTTAGGGTTAGGATTAAAGGAGCAGGGTTTGGGAGTTAGGTTAGGGAGATAGGGTTAGGGATATAGGGTAGGGTTAGAAGTTAGGGTTAGGGTTAGATAGTAAAGGGTTAGCGTTATAGGTTATAATAATTTTACGTTTGATTAATTACTATCTTATGATAGGAAATCTAAATAAATCTGGCTATATTCAAGATATTTTCACTTGCTAAGATTTTTTGTAGTGTAGCTCTAAACCAATAAATCAGAGGCATGGTGCTGAAGACTTCTCTGTGTTGCCTTTTTCAATACCTTAGCGGTGTCTATATTTTGGAGTTGCCTAGCAACAGTGATTTCTTAGCTTTAAACACTTGACCAAAGCACATCTGCACGTGACTCATTTAACTCTCTCACTTTTCTATAAAAAAAAAAACGACTGCGGCTACAAACAGCAAACAACCCTGATTAGTGACTAATTGCAAGGAGGCTCAAAACAAGGTTCTGGCCTCGTAAAGTGCAAGGCGCAGATGTGGAAAGCAGGGCTTGATGGGAAACCTTTGACTCATTTAGAGCCTCAGCCGTCTGTAAGTGCTTAGCGGTGTGCTAACGGTGAGCTGTAACGGGTTTGGAGTCAGGTCTTTCAGACTAGGATGGAAATCACAGATGGCTGCTGTTAAAAAGTGTTTTTTTTTCTCCTTCAATTCTGACTTATTCAGACCGTGTACACACCGATGGTTCAGTTAAGGAAACTGATTTTCCATCGAGCTGTGCCACGCTTATGCAAATGCTTTGGCGAAAGAAAATATGACTCACACACATCAATCCCAGTGTGAGATCCTCTAGTATAGTAGACATTTTTGTATGGGAGAACTTCAGAGATTCTGTGATTTCCCACTCTATTTTCTTTCCTCTGGTCCATGTTTACGTTTGCTCTCTTATTAGTCTTATTAGTCATGAATTCTTTTTGTTGGCTTATCCTCCAAAACAGGAAGAATGGGTGTGTTCGGATAGACTGAGTGTGAAAGACGTGTGTGTGTGAGTGAGTGTGTGCGTGTGTTAAACTTAGGGAATAAGAAGTTTAAAGATATTGGCTACAAAACTCCAGTTGTTTTGTTAGCATGAAGGTTCAGCCAGTTCCACATGTGGAAACCATCAGGCACGAAACGTTGCCTGATAGCATCATCAGAGCTCTGGCACGTTCAGAACAGCGTGAGTGCAGCGACATGGGAGAGTATGTTTCTGTAGATGATGTATAATACAAGGAAGTGAAACCCTGTGTATGTTTTACGTGGAATATGGAAAGAAAATGATACTGAACATGATTGTGGATACACACATGCACTCTCTCTCACACACAAACACACACACACATACACACCCTTTGCTAGTTCTAGCCTGTTACTCGAGTTTTTTTTTTTTCTTTTGCCAGTGTGAGTGTTTTTTTCCTTGTGCTCTGGAGCGGAGATGGAGGGAGTGGGAGAGAAAAGGGACAGGGTACAAAAGGGAAAAATAAAAAGGAGGTAGAAAGAGAAGGGGGGTGGTTGGGGTTCTGGGGGCAGACAGAGAGACAGAGACAGGGTCTTGTGTGTGTGTGTTTGGGTGTGTGGGTGTGGGCTGACTTTTCCCTCAATCCACCTAATGCCCTCGGTTAGATTTTTTTCCCCTTTTACCGCTGACTTCTTTTCTCCAGTTAAAGCTACATTCCCTGAATTCTCTCTCACCATGTCCTCACAGCTGGGACTAACACACAAACAGCTGAAAAACACATTTTGTGGGTGTCAAAACCACGGACAAAAACACACTTGATATTACAATAACAGATTACAAACAGTTACATCTGGACATCCTTACATATCCACGTCTTGATAATGACGTCTAGATAAAGATAATGACTTATCTACTATAATGTATCTATGTATAGTAAGATAATGACTGTTATTGTTTCTACTCATTTTAGTCAGAAAGGCATTTTTTGTAGTAAAAGATGTTGATTCTCATCGCTTTGACATCTTGTGCAAACACATTTGAGCGTTTTTCCTGCTCTAACACACCCTGTTATTTATAGCAGGTGATGTAAAGCAGAGAAAATAACTAAATACTGTGTGCAGAGCAGCAACAGTACAGGACCAGGACCAAGGTTGTGAATGTGGCTCTATAAAGCTGTTAAACATCAGCACAAGCAGTACAACAGGGTTCAAATAACACCCTGAAATCAATATAATGTACATGTGTCATTTACTGAGCTGAATATCAACCTGGCCAATGAACCAGAGACTCATCATGACTCTCCATTTTTTTTTGTGATTCTTGCATCCCAAAATGCTTGATTTTGCGTAGCTTTTTTTTATTATTATAAAACATTGTGATGCAATTTGTGCTTTTGAGCACAGTTTTCTTCTTTTAAACTCCTACTAGAAAAAACCCAAGACACTGAAGAGATCTTTGGCTGAATGTGCGCTCTGATGAATTCACATGATGCCTCATGGCCCAAATCTGCACAAAATCTGTTTGAAAAATAAATATCATGGAGTTGATTGTTTTATTAATTTCTGCGATCACAGATTGTGAAATCCTGTAGGGACTGGAAGTGTTTTGTTGTTTTGGCTGAATTCTTTTCTCCAGTTAAAGCTACATTCCCTGAATTTTCTCTCACCACGTCCTCACAGAAGGAGATTAAGTCAAAATAAGTGCATAATATATTGGGGAAAAGATTTTAAGTTCAATTAATAAGACATTAATTCAAAATGATGTGTTTTAATATGTATTTAGTTTAATCAGGAATTGGATACATATGTTAATAACCAGGGGGGCACGGTGGCTTGGTGGTTAGCACGTTTGCCTCACACCTCCAGGGTTGGGGGTTCGATTCTCGCCTCCGCCATGTGTGTGTGGAGGTTGCATGTTCTCCCCGTGCCTCGGGGGTTTCCTCCGGGTACTCCGGTTTCCTCCCCCGGTCCAAAGTCATGTAGGTTGATTGGCATCTTTAAATTGTCCATAGTGTGTGATTGTGTGAGTGAGTGAATGAGTGTGTGTGTGCCCTGCGATGGGTTGGCACTCCGTACAGGGTGTATCCTGCCTTGATGCCCAATGACGCCTGAGGCACAGGCTCCCCATGACCCGAGAATAGATCGGATAAGCGGTAGACAATGAATGAATGAATGTTAATAACCAATAACCAAAGGCCAATAATGTAGGTAACATATACAAAAGTCATTTCTGTGTGTGAGTTATGGTTACATACTTAATGTGCGTACTGTGTGTGTGTGTGCGTATTCAGTTCCAGACAGTGCACCAGTGAACATCACTGCTATGCTGAATGGGACAGAGTTGCTGATCAGCTGGGCTGAACCTGACGGAAAGATTAACGGAGAGCTTCAGGGCTACAAGATCGAGTACAGCACACCTAATACACAACAGGTTAGCACGCACACACACAGACACACTTTTACATATGGAATGGATTAAAAGTACTACAATCATTGTTTCATTTTAAAAATGGTCATCGTTGGCAAATTGTTGTGGTATAATTGTTGAGGAATAAAACCCCTCAGGAATTGCTGTTTTAGGAATACAATCAACTTTGATGTACAAATATATTTTTGATGCACAGATAATTTTTCTATAAGAAGTGTATCCCTTTTTACCTACAAGAAAGGAGATAAATATATAAAAATGATGGAAGACATGTGGAGTGGCATGCCCCATATTCCATGTCTTAAGGCTTTGATAAATTCTTGATAAATTCAATTAAAATCTTGATAAATTCAATTCAATTATAGAAAAATATATTAATAAAACAAATGACATTCTAATAAATATTATAAATAAATAGCAATATACTCAAATAAATTATATACATATATATTAATTAAATTAATTACAATATAATAAATATAATAAATAAATAACATTAACTCAACCAATTATAGAAATTTACATTATATATATATATATATATATATATATATATATATATATATATATATATATATATATATATATAAATTTTAATATAAATATTAAAAAAACATTTTCTGAAGCATGAGAATAATCCTCATAACATCTCCATTTTAAAAACATTCTAGCTGATGTTCCAATTTTGCTTTGATACATGGCCTCCATTAAAAATGTCCAAACAAATGTACAAATGGAACCTGGCACAATGAGAGCTGGGTGTTTAATATTGATAATACTGATGTCCTGAAATTGTCTCTCTCTCCTTCAGGTTGTACTGGACATTGGAATGGCTACGGAGCTGAATGTCAATATGTCAGTCCCCTTATCAAACATCACCTTCAGGGTTCTTGCTTACACAAGGGCAGGACATGGACCATGGACCCCTAACCACACATTGCCCCTTGTTCCTATAGGTGAGAGAATGCTGAAACGAATGAAAAAGGTATTGGAGTTAGATTTAAATAGAAACGATTTAACAAAATAAAGTTGTTAATCATTTTCTTTATCGCTTATAGACTTTAAAGATGCAACGTCATCAAGTAAGTGGACACACACACACACAGCTGAAAATGATCTTATGCACTTTCAGGTTCATGGTATTTTCCAACACGTTGTACTTTCTTCTCCTTTCTTGTTGGTTTCTTTTTTGTAGGATGTGTAAATGAGGAAGTAAGAGGCAAGACAAGAAGGGGATAGATAAAAATCCAAAGGAAGAGGAGAAGGGGAGGGCTCCAGAAGGAGGAACGAGGGAAAGTCATAAATATTTAGCACCATGTCACATCTCTGTTAGCTTAGTCAAACAGTTAGTGAGATGAATGAAATGGACAATAGAGACTGTGTGAGAGAGAGAGAGGAGGGAGAGTGAGAGAAACAGAGGAGGGAGAGCAGGAAAAGAGGGAGGTGGGAGGGGCACAGAGTGGACAGGGTCAGGAGAGTGAGTAAGAAAGGAGTAAGAGTATGAGGTAAACATTAAATAGAGGGTGCACACCCTGTTGAAAAGCTGGGCCATGCACTGAGATCATGTGTGACAATTTATCAACCACAACACACACACAGACACTGCTGCAAGTCTTCATCCAAATGTTTTGTGGCCTGTCCATTGCCCTAATGGTCCACGAAACAGTCTAGGGCGGCACCAGCATATTTAGTGGCATTTCTGCTTCTGAAATTAGGAGGTGTATCTGTGTTCCCGCCTCATTAAGTGACTCCATTTAATGGTTTCCGTCTGTCGCTTTATCTCCACCTCTGCCTCTAACAATAAAAGTATTGTCAATTCCCCTCAAAGACACTAGAATAGACACTAGACACTAAAAAAATAACGAAATGGACTAATAATTTAATCAAAGGAAATGACAACTAAAATGAAAACTACAGCTGACCAGGCTTTGTGCAAAACGATGCAGCAAATAAAATGTTGAGTGTTTTTGTTCATCTATCAGCAACACTTTCCTTAACCGTTCTGTTTGTCTTCTTTCTTTCAGGTCGCTCTTCTCCTCCAGCGCTGTCCTGGCACTGGTGGTACGTGGTGATGGCAGTGGCAGTAGCTATAGCTCTGGCAGTGCTCATGGCTGTATATATGGCCAAGCTGAGGCGGAAGGAAACACGTTTCGGGTGAGTAATGATGAGGCTGAACCCAATGATTTTCCATGTACACTAATTGTCATCAGTGAAGTGATTTAGTTTTTGTTTGTTAGTTTAGCTTAAGATCTACGGTCCTCAGATGATGTCGATATCAAAAAAATCTTTTATTTTCCTCTAAGTACCTCTTCAGAGGAAATGATTAAAGCTATGCATACTAGTCTGTATTTGCGTAAACTAGCCCATATTTAAGGATAACATGGATCTATATTATTATCCACATTGCTTTTAGCTTTCTACTATATACAAACATTCTGAAGTTGAGTCCTAGAGGCATGAATTATCAAACCGTGCTAAGATATGGTAGAGTGCAGTAATCATCCAAAATCATCATATTAAACCAAGCCTGAGTGACATTGTTGATAAAATTTGCCAAAAGATTTTAGAGGTAGATTTGCATTAGGTGTTAGGCAACATTATGTAGATTTAGTAAAATCTTAAACAAAGCATACTGTATATTGGACAACAAAAATATCCTGGGACATCTGGAGTATATTTGTGTATATTTTTCTTTTTACATTGTTTTTGACCAGTATAACATTTTTATGTTGAACATTTTCATGTGAAAGAAAGGAACAATCTAATGACACACTGCTGTGTTTAAATCATCTGCTCACAGTGAAGCGTTTGAGCCCATGATGGAGAGTGGAGAGCTGGTAGTTCGGTATAGAGCTCGTCGCACCTACAGCCGCCGCACCAACGAAGCCACATGTGAGTCTGATTCCATCTTACACTTTAATCTGAATCACACTCAATGACAGACCAGTTTGTGCAACCAAAACACACTGAAATGAGACCTGCATCTTCCCCAGTATGTCAGCAACTGTTGTTGTATGTATGAGATAGTGTTTTGCTTGAACCCACTAGATTACATTCTCTCAGCTTGTCCGAACTTGTCGGAAACTGAACCTGGGAAATTCATCAGTGTGCACTGCAGCACTGTCAGAGTCTTGACCCCTGTACTTAAGGTGTATGGTTTCTGCCCAGTGGAATGTTTGACAAATGGGAGCGTGGAATGCCTGAATGTTTCCAAAAACTGTCAATAGCTTTAAGCGCTTAGGCAGATTGCCTGACAGATGATCTTGGGTTTATATTAAGGTGAAAAATACTTTCATCTAATTGCATTAAATTGTAAACCTCATTCTATTAGATCTGATTTTATTATGAGAATGTATTATTATTAGTAGTAGCAATAGTAATAATAGTTGTAGTACTAGTGGAAGTAGTTGCAGTAGTATAACTAATATTATTAGTAATAGTAGTAGTAGTAGTTGATGTAGTAATAGCATTTGTAACTGTAGTAGTAGTGGAAGCAGTTGTAGTCGTAATACTTGATGTATTAATAACAGTAGTAACTATCTGTAGCAGTAGTCGATGTAGTAATAACATTAGTAGTAGTAGTAGTTGATTTAGTAATAACAGTAGTAATAAGAGTTCTAGTAGCAATAGTTGCTGTAGTAATAACTGTAGTAGTAGTAGTAGAAGTTGATGTATTAATAACAGTAGTAGTAGTAGTAGTAGTAGTAGTAGTAGTAGTAGATGTATTAATAACAGTAGCTATATCTATCTATCTCTGTCTGACTGTCTATCTATGTCATATGCATCTTAAAAATCAATTCTCTAAACATTATAATCTGTATTGGTCAGTAATGTTTAATAATAATCATTCTTGGAGCACAAAGTTTTAACAGTTTTAAACAGTAAAAAAAATACTGTGGAAAATTGCACCTTTTGGAATCATAGATAGCAGATAAAATTCCTATATAGACCAGAATAGAAACCCAAATTAATCGCAAAAAAATCCAGTAGAAGTGATCCTACAGGATATGTATTTCTGGTGCTGTAAGAGGAGGAAAATACTGTATACAATCGCTTATCACAGTTAGGTGAGTAGCCTGTTGACACACAAGGAGACGTCCATGGAAGTAAAAAAAAATGACGCAAGTTCTGTGGAATATATGAATATACTATATGTAGTTTGATCTGATGGGTGGGATCAGCTCGCAGGAAAGGAAATCACTGCATGTCTGTGTTTTGATTAATTCTTTCTCAAATAGCTGAAGGCTCTACACATTACAAACTGCTCCTTTAAAATGGCTTTGGATTTAGTAAGAACACTTATTAGATGTAAACCTGTTCTTCAGTGTGGAAAAAAGTTCCACTTAGCATGAATACACACCTGTATCCTCACAAGAATGGACACATATACACACACACACACCGGCATCATATTTCATAGTATCAATGCATGCTCTAGTCGAGACAGTGCTTCTTTTATATTACCCTCCCTTTATATGAGTCTCAGCTTGTGACAAAGTGGCTGAGAAAAAACGCAAATGCTGACAACACAACAGTTCGAGCAGAAACCCAGAAAAGCACCGTAAATGAAGAGAGGAAGGAATTAGCTTATATTCTCTAGAGCTGTTCAGCGGTTTAACCACCTGCTCACGCACACAAGTGTACGTTCAACACGAGAACAAACATGCACTTGCGCTCAGCATGTGGGAACATGTTGGAGGAGTGAGCGCATACTTGTGTGCATGCTGCAGGGTTGATGTTGAGCTCACAGCTGCAGGAAAATGCTGTATACACGTACACACCAGATGTGCTCCAGGACTGCTTTTTAGGAAGATAGGACAAGATAATTTATGGGCCATGGGCTGTTTGACAGTTAGACAGACAGACAGACAGACAGACAGACAGACAGACAGATAGATAGATAGATAGATAGATAGATAGATAGATAGATAGATAGATAGATAGATAGATAGATAGATAGATAGATAGATAGAGCGACAAGTGAAAGAAACAGTGTGCATCAGAAAAGCAAATAAAAAAAGAAAGAAAGAAAGAAAGAAAGAAAGAAAGAAAAAGTTTTTGGATGGATAGATAGATAGATAGATAGATAGATAGATAGATAGATAGATAGATAGATAGATAGGTAGGTAGGTAGGTAGGTAGGTAGGTAGGTAGGTAGGTAGATAGATAGATAGGTAGGTAGGTAGGTAGGTAGGTAGGTAGGTAGGTAGGTAGGTAGGTAGGTAGGTAGGTAGGTAGGTAGGTAGATAGATAGATAGATAGATAGATAGATAGATAGATAGATAGATAGATAGATAGATAGATAGATAACTAATAAAAAAACAATTACTTTAACATTCAACTGTATTATAAAGTATGAATGAATAAAGCGTAAATGAATAAAGCGTATGGCGTGTGGTTGTGTGCTCTACTCTGCTGTGATATAAAAGGAAGTACACCTGGAGCAAATGGAAGGAATACTGTATGTATGGGTCGATATGTCATTAAGTGTTTTCCTTTAGCAGTCATTGGGTTTTATTCCATTTATTTCCCACTAAATTTTCCGCCACACTTTTGACCTACATACACTGCAAAAAAAAATGACGTCTAAGCATATCTGGAATTCAGTCAGATTTATCTGCTATTTTCTGTTATAAGCTTACACAAACCAAATATAAGATTATACTATAATTATTATTTTTTTTCAGATTAGACTATTATACATTTTTCTATTTATATTATATTATATTTCTAGACTATTATACATACGAGTTGGCCTGAGCTAGTGGACTGATTCAAGCTCTCTGACCTCACTTGTTTTTGCGTGAAGATGATGGTTGAGTGAAGTATGGCGTAATGCTTTTACAGGAGGAAAAAAATAGACAGGGAGAAATGAAATAAGGCTTTTGTGTAAGACAAAGCATATGTTTTCTTTCTCTTGCTTTCAGTGTGTGGGATGGTGTGTGTGTGTGTGTGTGTGTGTGTGTGTGTGTGTGTGTGTGTGTGTGTGTGTGTGTGTGTGTGTTACAGTCAAATTTTGGCTAAATTCCCTGGCAGTTCCTTCTCTTCTACATTTCTATCTTGTGGGAATGTTTAAAGAGAGAACAGACTTTTCCGGTTTTATTTAATCTGTTGTGCTTGTGAGTGATTTCTCATCTTCGCATAGTAAATGTAGAAATGCATAAAGTCATCTTCAGGCTTTGGTAGAATGGCGCTGGAAAAAATAACTAAATCTGATATGGTTGTTTATCGTCTCTACTGGTAAAATCTGAAGGAATTAAAGGCTACTTGTACTTGACCAAAGATTTCACATCTTCTTGGTTTCAAGTTTTGCAATTTGGTGTATTGGATATTTTTAGATTTCTATCTTGAAATTATTATAATGAGTGCCAGTTGTTCCTCCATTTGGGAAAATGCAGCGCAGTAGTTTTTAATCTGGAGGTCATGACCTAAAGAGCGAAGAGGCAGCAGTGGGAGTCAGTGGAAAACTTATTTTTGCAAGTGCATAAAATACTCCACCTACTGGCCACATGATATAGCTTATTAACTGCCCGTTAGTAGAAGTCACATGGGCTTAGCAATTTGTAGATTATAGTCATCATAGCTGGACTGCTGAATAGATATAAAGTGATTTCATTTCAAGAACAAGTACAAATATAGAGAACATTTTCATTCTTCAACCCTTCTACCAGTAATCTGGCTTTTCCATTGAAATCGATTTATGGGACATTTTCATTCAGTACAAACAAATAAATTATTTTATGGCTGCAAGTCTGATATAAAATGAGTCAGGACTTTGTTGGCTTTCAGTGTGAGATATTTCTTTTTCCCTCTGTTGGATAACCTTACAGAAATTTAGTTATTAAATTTTAAATGCGTATGAACAAGCACTTGGGGTGTCTCAGAGAGCAGAAATGAGTATATCATCATCATTTACTCTAAAGATAGAAACATTTGTGTAAAAAAATTATTAATTAGTTAATTAGAATGAAATAATTCCAAAAAAGTTTTTTTGTTATTATTTTTATTTATTTATTTATTTATTTATTTATTTATTTATTTATTTATTTATTTATTTATTATTATTATTTATTTTTTAACAATTTTAAATGGAAATATTGCCCCTGTTAGGCTAGGTAAAAACTAGGCTAGGTAAAAGTTCTTATGAAATAATACAAATAATTAAAGCACTGAGTGTCTACTTTAAGACACCACTGTGAACTGTGACATGACAAAGAAAGAAATTAAGTGCTGAACATGGGAAATGTTAAGAACTGCTGATGTAGCATATTTTAGGTTATTGAGCAGCTCATCAGTCTGAACTCTGCTAGCTAATCGAATCATGTCTATTACCTGGAATAAAAAAAAGATGAGCTCAAGTCCCTACAAAACCACTCATCAATGTGTGTGTGTGTGTGTGTGTGTGCTGTGTGTGTGTGTGTGTGTGTGTGTGTGTGTGTTTTCTTTTTTCTCTGCAGTGAACTCGCTGGGCATTAGTGATGAACTCAAACAGAAGCTGCAAGACGTGATGGTGGACAGACATAAACTAACGCTGGGAAAAACACTTGGAGAGGGTAAGTGTGGCTTCACCAAATCCTAATAGCAGATTTACAACCTTAGTTATAGTCCAAGCATGTCAAATAATGTGTGTGTGTGTAGGTGAGTTTGGCTCTGTCATGGAAGGCCTGCTGACTCAAGAGGACTCAGTTCTTAAAGTAGCAGTAAAGACGATGAAGAGTGAGTCCTGGGACTTGGGAAATATGGAAATAAATCAAATCCTCATTACTGTGGATTTGCATTTGGGAGTTGCTTCATACTCTATTCCTACAATTTTCTTTCTTTTTTTCCAGTTGCTATTTGTACACGCACTGAGATGGAGGACTTTCTGAGAGAAGCGGCCTGCATGAAGGAGTTTGACCATCAGAATGTCATGAGGCTCCTAGGTAAAGAAAAGCAAATCCTACACATGCAAATGGGTCAAAAAACAAAACAAATCTGTAATGTTGATCATGTTAACACTCTGAAGTGGATTATTTACTTATAATAATAATGTATTTAAATATAAATTTATTCCTGTATTATCAGAGCAGTGTGTCAGTGTAAATATGTGTCTCGTTGTGTTTAATATTGTGGAACATCTGTGAAATTAGTTCCTTTTATCACTTTCTACAATATTTTTGCAGCTATAAACTGTTCAACTGTTAAAAATTCTTTCTCTCTTTCTCTCATTTTCTCTTCCTCCCCCTCTCTCCCTCTATCTCATTCTCTCTCTATCTCTCTCTCTATCACTCTCTGTCCTTTAATATTCTTCTCTCTCTTTATCACTCTCC
The DNA here is from genome assembly GCA_033459395.1 of Hemibagrus guttatus. Lineage (NCBI taxonomy): Eukaryota > Metazoa > Chordata > Actinopteri > Siluriformes > Bagridae > Hemibagrus > Hemibagrus guttatus. The sequence goes on along the minus strand of JAUCMX010000022.1, from coordinate 13,882,037 downwards.
TTATAGCTTGCTCTCTCACTCTCTTTCGCTCTCACTCTTTCTCTTCCTCCCCCTCTCTCCCTCTTTCCCCTTCAGAACACTGACTGATTGTACATGATTCTTGATGAAATAGAGTTAAAATACTTTGTAATAGATAATCAATAATAATGTCTCTCTCTCTCTCTCTCTCTCTCTCTCTCTCTCTCTCTCTCCCCTCTCTCTCTCTCTGTGTGTGTGTGTGTGTGTGTGTGTTTATGTGTGTCTGTGTGTTTTTCAGGTGTCTGTTTGCAGACTGTAGAGAGTGAAGGCTTTCCATCTCCTGTGGTGATTTTGCCCTACATGAAACACGGTGACCTGCACAGCTACCTGCTTTACTCAAGACTTGGAGACTCGCCTGTAGTGAGTGTCTGCTCTTCTTATCTCTCTCTCTCACACACACATACTCACACACTATGCACACAGTGTAAGAAGAGATATAAGGATAAAAAAGGAGAACAAGGGGAAGCTTTCATAAGCAAATATAAGTAGCATTATGCACTGTTACCAAAAAAAAAACGTTAATACATATTGTGCAGTGTGAAAGCTATAATTATAAAAAGGTTTCCTTCCTTCCTTCCTCATTAGTGCTCTAAGCGGACACTCAGATCATATTTATTGTTAGCTTTAAATATAAGAGGGAAAAAAGGAGAATGGGAGAGAGAGAGAGAGAAGTAAAGAAGGAAAAAAGGAGAAAGTCAGAAGGAGAGAGGGAGAGAAAATGTGTGTGTTTGTGAGAGAGAGAGGGAGAAATAGAGAGAGCGAGAAGGAGAAAGAGAGATGGAGAGAGATAAAAAAAGAAAAAGAAAAACAGCACAGGAAGAATACATTCATAATTGTCAAAACAAAATCAGAGAAGCAACTGAATTAAACAGAATTAAAACTAATTACAAACTGGCACAATATCTTATTAACATTAAAAATTACCAACAAAGAAAGCTTGTGTCAGTCTAGTGTCTAAGTGAGCACAGTCTGGCAGTGGAGATGGGTTGACACAAGCAATGCTGGAGGCCCAGAGACACCATTAGCGAGTGGTAGAGGACGAGCTGAACTTTATCTCACTGAGTGCAGCAAATACACAGCCATCAGACACACAAATTTTGCCCAATAATGATATATCAATAATTCTATATTGTTCTCAATAACAATGAGCTTATCAGAGAGTTCTTCTCTCTGACTAACGTGACCAATTTTGACCGAACAGAGAATGTACTCTACTCCCCCTAGTGTACAGTAAGCGTATAGCGCACATTCATAGTGTTTCATTCCGTGACGTTATTATACTGTATTTATGGAAACTTTTCATCTTCTTCTATGTTTTTGTTTTTGCAGTACCTACCATCTAAGATGCTGGTGAAGTTTATGACAGATATCGCTCGAGGAATGGAGTACCTGAGCAGCAAGAACTTCATCCACAGAGACTTGGCTGCACGTAACTGCATGTTGAACGAGAACATGAACGTGTGTGTCGCTGACTTCGGGCTCTCTAAGAAGATTTACAATGGGGATTACTACAGACAGGGTCGCATCTCAAAAATGCCTGTCAAGTGGATTGCGATTGAAAGCCTGGCAGACAGAGTCTACACAACCAAGAGTGATGTGGTGAGCCAGTCGTGTGTGTGTGTGTGTGTGTGTGTGTGTGCGCATGTTTGTCAGTGTGAAATCCCCCAAATAATACAATTCAATTTTTCAATTCAATTTATTCATATTGCACCTTTTACAATGGACATTGTCTCAAAGCAGCTTTACAAAAGTAGAGAAACAGAGAAAGGAGAAAAAAAAGAATTTTTAAATTAAATTATTCAACTATTTTATCCCTAATTCATGTGTATATAGAATGCAGTATTAGTTGTATTAAAAAAAAGAAGTTGTGTTAGATAAATGAAAAAAAAAAATTTTTTATATTTGTGTTGCTTTTTGAAATGTAGAGATATATATATTTTTACATATATTGTTAAAGATAAAATATTATATAAAATAATGCGTAGTATATTATATTATTAATATATTATGAATATTGTTATATAATAATAATTATATTATTAATATGAGATTTTATTTTCATATAACATATTACAGAAACATATATTTGTTGGATAAAATGTTACATCATTTTCATTTATTTATTTAGTTAATTAATTCAGTGGAATTTAAATGAATGCACTTTTACTACGTCCTAGAATTAAATTAAAAATTATATCATAAAAGTGTTGCAATAAATTACATAAACATAATATGGCATAAATACAGATTTAATACAGATATTTTATTATAATCAAAGATAATAAATTGTGTGTATCTTTTATCAGTGGTCCTTTGGTGTGACAATGTGGGAAATTGCTACACGTGGTCAGACTCCGTACCCTGGTGTGGAGAACAGTGAGATTTATGACTACCTGAGACAAGGCAACCGCCTGAAACAACCTCCAGACTGCCTGGACAGCATGTGAGGGTGTTTTTTGAACAGATGTTGTAATAGGACTTACATAATTGTAGATATGTCCACATATTTACATTATCTCGTAATATCTTTCCTCCAGATACTCTCTGATGTTCTCCTGCTGGTTCCTCAGCCCGAAGGACAGGCCAAGCTTCGAGGTCTTGTGTTGCCAACTTGAGAAAGCCCTGGATGAGCTTCCCGACCCGCAGGACCCTGACGAGATTCTTTACGTCAACATGGAAGAGTCATCAGGAGAGCTGGGGGCTGTCGGGGGACGGGAGCCCAACATAGCCAGTGGCATGTGCTCTCTAGGGCCATTAAAGGGCACAGAATCAGTGGCGACGGCTGAGATTCATCAACCAGGCCGTTACGTCATCTGCCCTCAACACGAGAGCCAGCGTCTGCTCAATGCTGATTCAGTAGAAAGCCTGAACCTCACAGGCTTGACGCCGACTTTATTACTCCAATCGTCGGCTCGCTCAACTCCTGTGCCATCCTTTGAGATGAACACGTCTGAAGAGAGACAGGGACCGGGAGGCAAGAGAATAATGTGGTAGTGACACTTAAACTGAATGAAAGACAGTAGATATAGAGGCACTGTACTGGTGGATCAGTTAGGTTGGAGAAGGATTCAGTTAGAGATTTGTCTTTTGTCTCATTGTCCATTATTTCCACACACTTGACACACCTTGACATTCCATAACGTTTGTCTACCACATCCAATGTTTCTCTGAACTCGTCATGTTTGAAGTAATTTAGGATTGTAATTTAGGTTTTTTTACTTTGCACATCCTTTCCACACAGTTCACATTCTGGTGTGAATAAGGGATTTCTGAATTGTGTTAAACTTTTCCATTAATTCATCTTTACATTCATTCCATAATTCTGATCAGGGTCACAGTAGATCCACAGTAGTCTTTCTTGGGTACATTGGGCATGGGGCCCATTCACATCTTGATGCAATTTATTGTAGCCAATCCACCTACATGCATGTTTTTGGGAGGCGGGAAGAAATAATAATTGTGGTACTACCACGCCACCCAAATACATGGTTGAAGATCCCACAAAGTAGGTGGCAGAGCCAATAGACCTCTTCCAGCATTGTCAAAGGGAATGTTAGCTTCTGAAATATTGCATTTTTGTATTTGTATAAGTTACATAAACCAAATAGCAAATAATAGTTGTATTAGTCAGGTCTCGAAGTTGAACTTTTGGACTAGTGCAAGCCCCATTTGTAGACAAATCCATATCATCAAGACTGCTGATACACACAAACATCTACCTGCTGAAAGTAAAAGCCTTTCAAAAAAGCTAAACGGTGGCATTGACTCATCATCGGAGAAGAAAGTCGAATCTGATAAGCTAGCATAACACCAAGCTAAAATACCACATGTGAATCTAGTATTAGACGGTATTCAGGAGATACTAGCTCTCGAGCCATTTATTAATAATGTGGAAATGTCAATGGCATGAGAGCAGCTTCGCCAGCAGATCACTGCCAATCTGTAGAAGGGAATCATCATCTTTAAGCCTGCTTTCTCTATACCTTAAGACGGCTTTGAGATTCCATTTTTTAAATATTATTTCTTACTGTATGCCTCTTCATATCTCTTCATTCCAACATTTCCAAAGTCACATGGGCCAACTTGAAGCACTTCTGGCTTGGAAGCCATCGGAGACAGAAAGTTTCAAAAAAATTTGTTTTGTCAAAGTTTTAGGAGAAGTGGCTAATTTAACCTAAGATGAAGAAAATAGTCATTTCTGATTAAAAAAAAAAAAAGTTCAACAAAACCAAATCCTCTGTACAGTTTTGGACAACATTAGAAGAAATTCTGTCACTTTACCTGTCTACCTACCTGACAGTAGAATAACATAATGATGAAATAAATACACACTTTCTTTAAAAGCTACTTACAGAAATCAGTTTTATGGTTTCTGTAACAGTGGTTAACATGGTGGTGTTTCAAAACAGTGTAAATAGGGTACTAGGTATGACTTGGTTAGGACATGAAATAAACACCAGGCCGGGTATTGCCGTGGTTCAGCAGGGCCTCGACTCAAGCACAGTATTATTTGTGTTTGTTATTGTTGTTTTGTATATATGAAATCATTGCACTAATCATTTACAACACGTGGTTTTTTTTGTGTGTGTTCTCCTTTTTCGCATGTTGCATTCGTTTGTTCAGCAACCTTCTTAGCCCAGAGTATGTTTGACATTTTTTGTTAAAATGAAATTAAAAATTGTGTCACTGATAAATATTGAAAATTGAAACACCAAATTATTTGTTTGTTTGTATGTTGAATGTATGTTCCTTTTACATGAGATTTGTGGTACACGCATTTTCTTAAATATTCACTTAACTGTTATCAGAACAAAGCTGAAAATCACAAAGTTTCATCCACTCGCCTGAATTTGCCTTAGATTATGTTTTAGTTAGGTTCATTAAGCAGACCAAGCCGTCCACAAGTCCTCATCTTTGCATATTTATATATATCCAATGAATTTTTCCCCAATATAATACAAGGCATTGTCGCTTGTACTACATATTCAGGACCTTTCTACCAGTGTTAGATCCGTTTTTATGAAATGGCATTTATGGTCACTTATACAAGGTTTTATTTCCCTGCATCCTTACCTGTGCATGTTTGGTTATGTAAATAATTATATTACATCCATATTCATGTTCACATGTGAGCTACACACTTCAGAGTGCCTCGGGAAAGCCAGTATTTTGCCTTAAGATAGTTCTTTAATATGTAGCATTAGGCATTTATGTCTAGTTAATATTAATGATGCTATTATGTTTTTTTGTAAGATTTTGATACGCTTTTATATGAAATAAATGCTATCTGCACAATTTATACTTTTGTGTTGCTGGTGGTTTGGAATTCACAAAACACAGTATTATGGCAGCCGGAGTCATTTTTACAATCCGATTACATAACATCTTAGATTTATTAGCACCAAAGGTCAAAAGTTGAATGCTTTGTTTTCTACCGACCTGTCCTCCACCTTACAACATAGAAGCAAAATGGCTTGCTCTGCTGAGGGGAAACAACCTTTAAATTATAAATCAGTTATCTACAACTATTTGTAAATGAATATTTTTGTTATATATAATATTATTCATGTATTAGCACTATATTTGTTTTTTACATTCTACAGTCTTTTGACCTTTGAATTTCTTTATCGCTATCAGATAAAGGACATTGTTGGTTGTGGGCAGCTTGGAGACTTAATCGAATTCTCGTATCCCATTGGTTTTTCACACTGGGGGGTATATGTGGGAAATGGAAAAGTGGTCCATTTTGCAGTTGCAGGTAAAAAGCAGTTTTTTACATGGACACAATTGTGGTCACAACTTCAGGCTTGACTGTATCACTGACCCACTATTTTACTATCACTGGACTTCAAACTAGAAGTACAACCTCTTCACACAGGACTACAGAATTGGACTTATTATTTCAGACTGCACTACAGTACTGAATCTACTTCAGACTTTGGACTCACTGGAATCACTGATTCAGACTAGACTACACCATTAAACTTTACTTAAAACTATACTACACTGCTGGACTGGACTACACAACTGGATTCTAGTTCAAGTTGGACTACAGCACTGTACTTTACTTCATACTAAACTACAATACTGGAATTATTGCTTCAGCCTGGACTACACTACTGGACTCTTCTTCAGACTGGACTACACCATTAGACCCCAATTTCTGACTGGACTATACCACACAAAGCTAATTTACACCACTCATACCACTAGAGCCTGTCATACCACTACCACTGGTGGACTAAGCCATGAGATTCCCTTCAGACTAGTCTATACCACTGTATGATACATTACACACCACTTCTACACACTCTACTACAGACTGGACAAGGCAAATGTACTCTACTACAGACTGGACAGGACAATTGTTCTCTACTACAGACTGGACCACACCACTGTATTTAACAACAGATTGGACGACTGTACTCTTCTATGGAGTGGACTGCACCAGTGTTCTCTTCTTAAGACTGGACAACACCAGAGTACTCTACCTCGGACTGGACTCTACATCAGAGTGGAAGTAGATTATGTTCATCTGTAATCTACATCAGAGTGGACTGCACTGCTAATATCACATACACAGTATATACTGTACATATATATACAATTCAAGTAATTTCTTTGTTACTCATTATTGTGAGCTTTGTATTTCCAACCATCGAACCAACATCTGCTCAACCATAGACTTATGGTGGTCAATAACCTCCTTTCCAAAATATTTTAAAACACTAAATACTATATATTTCACTTTTTTGAAACTTTTATGACAGAAGTACTTAGGCCATGTATATGTAAGTATATGTAGCCAAAAAGTGATAGACAGAATATAGAAGTTAAGGAAAGGAAATTGCTTTTAATTATATTGTTCTAATTTGAGGAGGCAAGGTAGAAAAGCATATAGTGCCGGTGCTTAATAGCTCTAGGGTCCATCTGAACAGGAATCTGAGGCCACAGTGGAAAAAGGCTCACCAGATTTGGGTGGTTGGACTGGAAAGGCTGGAAATACATGATCTGGTCTTTTTCTAATATTCAATTGTCCAGTGTTTCAGGGTGAGGTATTTCTAAAATATTTGCATAAACCAATCTATGAGCACTCCTTCAAGGACATTAAAGTGGTGCAGTGGTAATGTTGTCCCTCACAGCTCCAGGGTCTAAGGTACATTCCTGAATTCAGGTTATTGCCTGTGTGGAGTCTTCCAGTTTCCTCCCACAGCCCCAAAACATGGCAGTAGTTGGACTGGCGATGCTAAATTGCCCTGGGGTAAATATATGTGTGTGAATGCATGGTGCATGGTGCCCTGCAGGGCTGTAGTCTCATGTCAAATGTCCCTGTGTTAGATCCACCACAATCCTACCCAAGTTAAATTGGTTACTGAGGATGAAGGAAAAAATAAATGTTGTAAATTGTGTTTTTTTCCCCAGCTTTAAATATTACAAAACATAGATGATGCACACTTGATCTGAAGGGAAGTGAGTAATATTTTACATAAAACAAGGGCCAAGGTTTATTTGGTTTGATCTTTGATTTCAGATGAAAATGAACTGCAGAGGAGGTTTCGTGTGCACTTATTACAGAAAGTGTTCCCCTTGTGTGGGAGCATTCTTTTGGGACAAACTAAAATCCGGCGTGAGCATATCACTGATGTGCCTGTGCCCAAAGGAGCGCAGATCAAAATCAACAATGACTGTCATCACTATAAAGCATCGTCTATCACAGATATGAGGAGGAGGTTGAATGCGTTACTGGATGAAGTGCTTGACTACAACCTGTTATCTCAGAACTGTGAGCATTTTGCCACATTTGTGCGCTACGGAGTGGCCGTGTGCAACCAGGTGAGATCTTAATAATAACATTTACATTTACATTAGGCTGATGGTACATTTAACTAGGCTGATTATATCATAAGTCTGTGAACTAGTGAACCAGTGTTGATACAGTGGTGCGAAAAAGTGTTGGCCCCCTTCCTGATTTCTTATTTTTTTGCATGTTTGTCACACTGTAATGTTTCAGATAATCAAACACATTTAAATATTAGTCAAAGATAACACAAGTAAACACATCATGCAGTTTTTAAATGAAGGTTTTTATTATTAAGGGAAAACAAAATCCAAAACTACATGGCCCTGTGTGAAAAAGTGTTTGCCCCCTAAGCCTAATAACTGGTTGGGCCACCCTTAGCAGCAACAACTGCAATCAAGCGTTTTTCATAACTTGCAATGAGTCTGTTACAGCGCTGTGGAGGAATTTTGGTCCACTCATCTTTGCAGAATTGTTGTAATTCAGCCACATTGGAGGGTTTTCAAGCATGAACCACCTTTTTAAGGTCATGCCACAGCATCTCAATGGGATTGTGGTCAGGACTTTGACTAGGCCACTCCAAAGTCCAGAAATTACCAAAAATTTTTTGGTAGACAGCAGAATTCATGGTTCCAATGATCCAAAACACACCATCAAGTCCACCTCTGAATGGCTGAAGAAAAACAAAATGAAGACTTTGGAGTGGCCTAGTTGATTGCAGTTGTTGCTGCTAAGGGTGGCCCAACCAGTTATTAGGCTTAGGGGGCAAACACTTTTTCACACAGGGCCATGTAGTTTTGGATTTTGTTTTCCCTTAATAATAAAAACCTTCGTTTAAAAAGTGCATGATGTGTTTACTTGTGTTATCTTTGACTAATATTTAAATGTGTTTGATTATCTGAAACATTAAAGTGTGACAAACATGCAAAAAAATAAGAAATAAGGAAGGGGGCCAACACTTTTTCGCACCACTGTATATTCATTGATAGAGACTTCAAAGCACTGGATAAGGGCGTCTGCCAAATGCCAGAAATGTAAATGTCAATGTAATAACAATTTTAAGTGTCTAATATGTCTAATTCTTTGGTTTTTGTGTTATCCTCAGATACCACTTCATAAAGACAAGGAGCAAAAGGAAGCAACACAGCTGTTCCAGGACATCATAGCTCAGAAGTCTGTGAGCACCAAGTTTTGAAACCAAAATAAAAGTTTACAGCACCTTGTATAAGTATTCACCCCCTCTTCCGCATTTGGTAGCTGTTGAACATAGAACTGATTTAGTTGATATTATATGATACTAAAAGGCATGATCCTGTGCTCTTACTGCCGGAGCCCGGGTTTGATTCCCAGGCAGGGAACCAACCCAGCCACTGAGGGGTTAACTCTCAGAATCAGTCCCAAGCCTGGATAAAATGGGAGGTTTGCATCAGAAAAGACAACCGGGGTACAACCTGTGTTAAAATTAATATGAATAAAATTAATAATAGGATGATCCGATCCGAACAGGGAGCAACTGAAGGACAACAACATACACGAAATAGGTCATATTATTCTGACGCATTTGTAATCACTAATCAGTGATTTTTGGAGTCACAGCAGAGGCAGCTTTGGCATTGTATCATCTTCATTCAATTTCATTTTTCAATTAAATTTTATTTGTATAGCACTTTTAACAATGGACACTGTCACAAAACATTTTCACTGAGATATAAGAAATTAAGGATCATTCAATTTTTAAGTAATAAATTTAACAGTACTTTGGAGGATGTTCAAACCTATTTTTTATAAGCAAACTTTGATATTATTTCAGAACTTTGAGATTTGTAATTTATACTGAGATCATCTGACACTTTATTTGCAAAGAGGTGGACTCCACTTATACAGAATAATTATGAGATTTCAGCTATGTGCCATCTTTTTTCACCAATTTATAACAATTTACAGGTTTCACAGCCATGGGGGGGGAGGGGGGGGGGGCTACTTATGCAATCACAACTTGCTAATATTTGTAAACTTCAGATAATTTTGTACATTGTATATTAATTCCTTTGCTTCAATATGATGGGATATTTTGTGCCCATATAATCGTAATTAAGTGTATTTTAGTTCCAGATTGCAGCATTACAAAATATGTAAGCGTTCAAGGGGGTAAATAATTCTGCAAGCAACTGCATAAAGGTGGCTCACATCAGGAGAAAGGTTAGATATAGCCTAAACTGACAAAATGTACGATTGTAAAAATGGGAAATTTGTTCTGTGTTGTTTCAGAAGAATGTACTGAGAGCATTATGTAATATGTTTGGTTTATTACTGAAAAATCTGTTGAATGAATTAGATCTGAGATATGAGAACACTAACGCTCATGAGTCCACATGACATAGACAGGGGTCATGGTATAGAGTTTACTGTGTACTGAACACCTTTTAAACAGTAATCACACTGCTTAGGTTCCCTCTTGAGTCCTCATGTTGTCCCAGGACTTAATATCACCTTGATTAGGGATTTCTCATCAGGGATTTCTTTAATGATACCCTGTTTATAGACAGTGTGTATCATTAAAAGCACTATAGAAATACAATCGAAGTGAATTTGAGCAATTTGATATGATATCAAAGCTCGCCAGATTTTCCACAGACTAATTTAATGGAATAAGTTGCACTGATTTTGTTCTTCTTCCTATTTTCACTGTGAATAAAGTGACCTGATGTATTGAGAATATGGACAGATATTGCTTAGAATAAAAATGTCAGTCACTTTTGTTAGATACGACCATTTCCAGTTTTAGGCCAGAATATGTGGGGTTAACATGAGCTACAAGATTTAAACTAGCGAGAATGAATTACTTTTAAATTGGGAATTTTTCACTCTGACTTGTAGATTTTTTCGATTTTCAGACCAGGAAGCACAGAACAGTCAGATTTGAATTTGTTTTCAGTACATGTTCAATAATGCTTTGTATGAAAACTTAAAATCCAGAAAAACAACTTGAATCCTACTGTTATATTTCAGCATAGACCAGTATAATGCATGGTAAAAACAAACAAACAAACAAACAAACAAACAAAAAACACACATTTCTGTAACCGTTAAAACAAGTCTCAGTAAAATATGTGATTTGCATTGACTAACGTGTACTTAGTTTGAAATATGTAACATATTATTTTACTGCATAGGCAATTCCAAAATTTGCATGAATTTCTTATGCCTTCTTATACAGATTATGGGCTTTTTGAAGGCTAGTTATGAGTCTGTGGTTGTGTATGGGTGTGTATGCATGAGTATCATATTAGCATGTGTGTGTTTGTGTGTGTGTGGGTGTATATTCCCATATGTCTCATATTAAGCCAGCACAAAACTTCTATTCAGCTTCACGATCAATAAAATAAGAGCAAATACAAACAGCTTTTTGTTACATACATGAGCCATAAACAGACTTTTAAAATAAAAGTTCATTGTAATGATCTTTGTAAGCTTTTATAATATGTTCATAATAGCAGGTCCTCTGTGTAGTTAGTAAATGTGTGAGTTCGTTTTCAAAGGCTGGCATTATAAATTACAAATAATCAGAAATTGCACGTTATTATCTCAAGATTCGGGTTTTTAGTAAAGGTTATGACATCGTAAGAGCTCTTAGTCACACATACATACACACACACACACACACACACACACACACACATACACACTTGTCATAGCGATTATACACTCGACATGGTTGTTCACACTTGAAAGACTAAATAAGACAGGACCATCAAACAGGAGTGTTTAAACTCCCCATTTTACATCAACTGTCCAATCACATGCCATAAAGATGCATTTGCCTATATACAGTACACCATGACATTATTTCTAATCCCCATCTCTCTCATCAAACTCTTGGTACGGTCCCAGCAGTGGCCTCGTTGTGAGTCGAGATGCTAAAATTATGGCTTATTTCAGGAGGTTTAAGTCATCTGCGAAGTCGCCTGAGCCGGGTGGGTGAAGGCAGCGGGCGAAGCGCCACTGGCACACCATGAGGCAGAGGGGCAGCATGAAGAGGGCGCAGATTCCCGCCATGACATAGGCGATGGTCATAAGAGTGGATTCGTCTGTCTGGGGCACGTTGTAGCCGCAGTCCTCCAGTTCTACTCCGTGGAAGGGGCCTTCCACCGAAGCTGTGCGGAACTCATCATGAACTGAGGATAAGTGAGTGATTAAGCAAGGATAAGAACAGGAAGATATTATCTGGATATGTCACCAATGTCTATGGTAATTATCCTATAGCTACAGCACACGTTGTAGGTGATAATTCGCTTGAAAGTAAAATTAAACACCACATGTACTTTATGTAATAGAAATTCAAATAAAATATACACAGATCAGCCATAGCGTTATGAGCACTGACAGGTGAAGTGAATAACACTGATTATCTCCTCATCATGACACCTGTTAGTGGGTGGGATAACATTTTGTTCAATTTTGCAAGTGAACATTTTGTCCTCAAAGTTGATGTGTTAGAAGCATCTCCAAAACTGCAGCTCTTGTAAGGTGTTCCCGGTCTGCAGTGGTCAGCATCTATCAAAAGTGGTCCAAGGAAGGAACAGTGGTGAACCGGCGACAGGGTCATGGGTGGCCAAGGCTCATGCGCGTGGGGAGAAAAGGCTGGCCTGTGTGATCCGATCCAACAGACGAGATACTGTTGCTCAGATTGCTGAAGAAGTTAATGCTGGTTCTGATAGAAAGGTGTCAGAATACACAGTGCATCACAGTTTGTTGCTGACCCCTGTGCACCACCAAAAGTGCCAACAATGGACAAGTGAGCATCAGAACTGGACCACAGAGCAATGGAAGAAGGTGGGCTGGTCTGATAAATAACATTTTCTTTTAAATCACGTGGATGGTCAGGTGCGTGTGCATAGCGTACATGGGGAATACATGGCACCAGGATGCACTATTGGAAGAAGGCAAGCCAGTGGAGGCAGTGTCATGCTTTGGATAATGTTCTGCTAGGAAACCTTGGGTCCTGCCATCCATGTGGATGTTCCTTTGACACGTACCACCTACCTAAGCAATGTTGCAGGACATGAACACCCTGTATTCCCTGATGTCTGTGGCCTCTTTCAGCAGGATAATGCGCTGTGCCACAAAGCAAAAGTGGTTCAGGAATGGTTTCATGAGCACAACAATGAGTTTGAGGTGTTGAATTCGCCTCCAAATTCCCCATATCTCAATCCAATTGAGAATCTGTGGGATGTGCTGGACAAAAGTCCGATCCATGGAGGCCCCACCTCGCAACTTACAGGACTTAAAGGATCTGCTGCCAACATCTTGGTGCCAGATACCACAGCACACCTTCAGGGATCTAGTGGAGTCCATGGGTCACGGCTGTTTTGGCAGCAAAAGGGGACTAAAACAATATTAGGCAGGAGGTCATAATTTTATGGCTGATCGGTGTATATATGCTGAGGGTTCTGGATTGAACAAATGCACACTGACAGATGCTAAAAACATACAGATACCTTCTTCTTTTGTCTTACCGTGACATGTGCTGACGGCAAAGCCAATGCGTTTGTGCTCACGGTCGAATACGACGTAGAAGCCTTCCATGATGACAGCACCCATGACAGTTCCCGTGCTCGACTGCGACACAGCAAACTTATAGCAGTCCTCCTGCGCTGAGGCAACATCCTCTACAGGCCTAAGATACTGCTGCAGAGAGCAGAGTGACAGCGAAATGGTGTTAGTGCAAAACCCACACACACACAGACCTTTGTCTCATTATCCTGCTAATTTATGCCAGGCCGATATGTAAAACACACACACACACACACAAATTCAATTCAATTTATATAACACCTTTAAACTATGGACATTTTCACAAAGCAGCTTTACAGAGAAATATACATTTTTAATATTTAATTTATGAGCAAGTCAGCGGCAACAGTGGCAAGGTAGCAAGGAAAAACTCCCTGAGACAACATGAGGAAGAAGCCTAGACTCAAAGGGAACCCATCCTCATCTGGGTGATGCCGGATAGTGTGATTCTAAATCATTTCCTTTCTATAAGTGTGTACTTATATGGTCAAAAAGTGAAATTGCGTAATAAGGAAATTCAATCTAGTTTTAACATGAAGTCAATTTTGTTCACTGATGGAGACTTGAGTGCAAAACTGTTCATGGCTCATTGTAGTCCTAAGCCATCGTAGCAACACTGACCATAATGTACAAAGCCTCGTTGTTTTACACAGACAGATGTTCAGGTAAACATAATCATATACTGTAATAACACAAAACCACATACCTGGGGCAGAATGGAGATGCGAAAAGACTGGTTGTGGTTTTCACTCATCAGGTAAAGGGAAATGACAGGGAAGATGTGCCAGGGTGTGGTGCCAGCCTGCCAACAGACTAACTGCTCACCCAGCCAGAAGCCTGAAGGAAACTGCTCAGTCTGTGTAACAGAGAGAGAGGACAAGAATTAACACATGATTGATAAACAACTGCAAATCCATTGGAGAGGAAATGATATCCAACTTCACCAATTTCATTCATCATGCCATCTTCAATCAGTACAATATGTTATCCTGTATTGTGACAAATCAACTGCTGTAAAATCTGAGACTTCAAACCTGTACAGAATATTCTCTACTGTAACCAATAAACATCATTCACATGGAGTGAACAAGGTTTTGGAATGGTTTTCTCTCAACGTTGAGATGTGCTGCTGTAGACAGTCTCACATAGATGGCAAAAAAAGACTTCTATTTATGCATATACTTGTATTTCAGTGGATCATCTCATCTGGATACTTTTAATATGTTTGTATCTAAGAGCTGCTGTTGTAATCATAAAAACTGCAAGGCTTTAATATTATGGCTCAATTTTATAAACAAATTTACCCTTTGGGATTAGTAAAGAACTCCTCTTTACGCTACATGAGTTTGTGTAGATTTATGTCCCCAATAATTCCAATCAATTCCATTTCAATTCAATTAGCATGTATTTAATCATAGGCCTGATAGCTACTGTGAGTGTGATATTGTTTTTATTCA
>JAUCMX010000022.1:13814690-13864690 GCA_033459395.1 Hemibagrus guttatus | reverse complement strand
ATAGACAGACAGACAGACAGACAGACAGACAGATAGATAGATAGATAATATAATTTAACTTGTATGTGCTTAAAATAGCTAAATCCAGAGGCAGGGTGTTACTGCATGCTGGAACACCTCCAATTGGCTGGAACATAACTTCCATTAAAAAAAAAAGTCACACTACTTACTGCTATTGGCTGCTGAAATGTCTGGTGTTCTCTTTCTTTCTTTTATTTGCAGTTCTCATTGTAGAATACAATTATACCCCTGATAAATTAGAAACATCATTCATTTTTGATTTTACATTCATTTAAATACATGGAGTATATAAACTCACTATGTGAACATTTTTCTTTATGTAAGTTCGTTAAAATACGTGTGGTTAAATGAGCTAGGTTTCTTTTACATTGTATCTAAAACAAAACAAAATATGTACAGCGTTTACATTTCTGGCAGGCATTCGTATCCAGAGCATCTTCCATTTTATACAACTGAGGGTTAAGGGTCTTGCGGACCTGTGATTCAAACTACCTTCCAATCAGTAGTCCAACACCTTAACCATGCTGCCAAGTTTGCCTACATAGTGCACACTTAGTGCAGCGTAAATGGTATAAAAATGGTATTTTCTCATCCTATATTTTGTTTAAAAAATATATATCGAGATATCTCCCAGCCCTGTTAACTAGTAAAAATACGTAGTCGTTGTGTCTGTAATCTGGTGTCTTCACTGTTGTGCATGTTGTATTTGAATAGTATTGTACTTCATGCTTTAAAAAACCCAGACCCAATCTATTTTAAAACTTTACACCTAGAAAAGAATGAATAAAGAGTGATACAGCTCAAGCTGGGAACTGAGGCAAAGCTCTGAATGTGCTGTGCTTGCAGGAAACTAGTGCATGTCTCATTTTTCTCTGTCACAGAAAGCAGGGGGAAAAAGGAGAGCAGAGGAAGCACAAGGAGAGTAAACAGATACTGACTGAAGAAGCTGCTTCGATGGCCTTCACAGCAGCCTGGAACACTTTGCGTGGGAGGCGCAGGTTTGTGGTGCCGCTGTCGACGATGCTTTTATCATAGTTGTACTGTCAGACACAGAGAAAGAACATTTCTTTGAATCGGAACTTTCATTGCCGACTTGTTTGAGGAAATAAACAGTGATGATAGTGACAGTAATTCATAAGCCGTTAAAAAAACAGTTGATCTTCCTTTATTTTTGTATAAAAAGCTTTCCTGCATTCACACCTCTTTGCAGTCCATGTTGAGATCTTGTCCGTTAACTTCGATCCGAACAATGATGACCTCGTAATACCACTCGCGACGAATGGGAGTGTACCACAGCTCTCCCACGTAGAGCGAAGAGTCAATCCCGCCGATGATCTGCAGGAAATCATTTTATTACATCACATCCTCTCTCCTATTCACTACTAATCTACAGAGTCATAAAGGAAAGTATTCTTCTGTCAGTTTGAAGAGGACAAGTGCTCTCCTACCATACTGCCTCCCACTGT
Source organism: Hemibagrus guttatus (assembly GCA_033459395.1). Lineage (NCBI taxonomy): Eukaryota > Metazoa > Chordata > Actinopteri > Siluriformes > Bagridae > Hemibagrus > Hemibagrus guttatus. The sequence continues at coordinate 13,863,203 of JAUCMX010000022.1, read as the reverse complement.
GGCACTGTCCAGGCTGTAGTTCTGAGTGAAACCTGCTCCACAGAGCTGCAGGGAGAACAGGTTAGGAACGCTAGTCTGCCTCACCAGAGAGTCAAAGAAGGGTTCGAGATTCTCATCGGGCTGAAACGATAGGAATAGAGAGAAGTGGAGAAAAGAAGAAAAGAAAAGAAAGATTAATGAGAGGAGAGGAGAGGAGAGGAGAGGAGAGGAGAGGAGAGGAGAGGAGAGGAGAGGAGAGGAGAGGAGAGGAAATGTAGAAAAAGAAGGCAAAAGAGGAGTGGACAAAAGAAGAAAGGAGAGGAGAGGAGAGGAGAGGAGAGGAGAGGAGAGGAGAGGAGAGGAGAGGAGAGGGGGAGATTAGCAAGAGAAGAGAAAAATGAGAGAAGGATAAATGAGAAGAGAAGAGAAGAGAAGAGAAGAGAAGAGAAGAGAAGAGAAGAGAAGAGAAGAGAAGAGAAGAGAAGAGAAGAGACAAATAAATGAGAAGAATGTATAATTTATTTATTTACAGCACTGATAAATACTAGAATTGGGAGATATGACAGAATGCTTGTGATCCAAGACTTTGGATCATTTTACACTATGAATTTTGGGTTAAATATTTCACTAATGGAAAATATTTAGCTGTCAACTTAAAATTACAGTTGAAAGTGCATAAAAAGCCATGCATTGATTCTGTAGATCATTATTAATGATTAATGTCTCCACCTGTTATGTTGTATTTTTCATGGTTTTGGTGGTGCGTTATGTTCACTTCAACTTGCTACCAAAAAAAACACTGTTATATCATGCTGGCTTATTATTTCTTAATACACACACTCTCACACACACACAGAACTGACCCTGGCAATCTCAGCATAGGCCAGCCCCAGAATTCCCTCCCAGTTAGAGCCATTGATGAAGAAGCGATCTGATTGGGTGATAGCGGCAATGTTGGCCCTCAGTGTGACATTGGGGCCATGGGGGACCGACACCACATCTGTGCCCAGCTCACCTTCCCAGCGCCCTTGTGTGTACGGCACATACACACCTCGACCCAGGTCCTTGTATGACACAGATCTAAAAATAACAACAAAAAAAAACAAAAAACAAGATGCACTTGTGTTGAAGGAACTGACTTTTTGACTTTTAACTGGTGTTCCTCTAAAGATTTGAGAGACACAGCCACTATACAATTCCACATTGTGTAGCTTTACAACATGGGAAGAGACTTTACTGGAATTATATGTCTAAACAAAATGTGCCCATAATTTTAAACTTGGGTAAAATCGTTATAGTTTGTACAATTATTTACAAATACATATCAGAAATATAGCAATTGCACCCTCAAGTACTCACCTTCATTGCTGTGATTTAGTTTTTGGTGGAACTACAGTAGTTGCCATCAGAATGAACATAATAAGTTGAATGGAATGTACAAATAAAGTACCACATGCCCTCAATATAATTACACCGGTTCTTGGAAGGCCTCAGTGTTAAACAAACAGCATCATGAAGACCACAGGGCTATCAAAACAAGTCCAGGACAAAGTTCAGGAAAAGTATCAATCAATCAATATCTCAAAGTTTGAACATGCTGCAGACCACCAAAAACTGGTCGACTGGTCCCACCATCTCTCAGGTTAAGAGGTATGTATATGTACAACTTTTTTCTCTTCAGGCAATGAGGTGATGGAATTAACTTTACCTAGATGTCCGAACAGCTGACTCTCTGTCATCTTCATACGACAAATGAAGACTTACCTTTTCATGAAGCACTTAAACTAGCTCTTATTTTCCCTGTTTGTTTTATATATTTAAAAAATATATATTATTATGCTATACTTCCTCCCAACACAGTTTTTAGGCCGATGGTATCCTAAGTCTGTGACCAATTGAACCAGTGTTGATGTTTTCATTGACAGAAACTTCAAAGCCCTTTTGTATGTCGCTCTGGATAAGGGTGACTGCAAAATGCCATGAATGTAAATGTAAAAATTTCCAATCCATTGTTAAAAAATATTGAAAACATTGGGGGGAAAATGGCATAGATCTGTCTAGAAGCCTCCTTCTACCAAAGAGCAGTGATAAAGAGACTAAAGAGTTTCAGAGAAGCAACTAACAGCCCAGTGGTATGTCTGAAGGAGCTGAAGAGGTCCATAACCTGGACATTCCAAAAAGCTTGGCTTTATGAAAGACTAGTGAGAGTAAAAAAAAAAGCCATTATTGACTACAAAATTCCATATGAAATACCAGTCTACATAAAAGGCATGTTGGAGACTCAGCATCAAGTGAAAAAAGCGGTTCTTTAGAGCAAAGCATGACATTTTGCAGCATCTCTTTTCATCACACTCTGCATCATCCCTGCAGTGAAGCGCGGTGAAGGTAGCATCACATTGCGGCAATGCTTTGTACTAACAGAGACTGAGAAATTGGGCCATGTCTCCTGGTTCACCTTCAAACCAACAGGACTGCACTAAGCATAGTGCCAAAGTGACACTAAAATGCTTTAAAACCAAAAACCTGTATAAGTTAACAATAACAGTCAAAGCTTAAATCTGCTGTTCAACATCAACAGCCAGTGAATCCGACAGATGCTGAGTAATTTAACAAGAAAACTGGGCAGCAGTTCCAGATCCAGATGTGCTAATCTGAAATCTCAATCTTTCAGCTGTAACTGCAGCCAAAGATGCTCCAGTATCAATTAGTATTTAGCAATTATTGATCAATGGGTTGAACCCAAATGAAACCTGCTTTTTTTGTTTCATTAAGCTTTGAGTCACAGTAAACATAAAGGCTCTGGGTTATTGATCAGAAAGCCCCAGAATCATCAAGCTGCCACTGTTGGTCCCCTGAGGCAGGCCTTTAACCCTTCCTGCTCCAAGGATGCTGTATCAACTTCCTGACCAGCTGGGATATGTGAACAAAGAATATTACTATAAGATATATATATGACATGCTTCTTTGTCACATGGTGAAACTCCTAATTAATTCAGTTTAAGGTTTAAGTTGCAACATGACAAATGATGGAAAAATTCAAATAATAATACTTATGCAATGAACTGTAATACATGACTGGTAATGTTCAGAATTACAAACAGCTTTTGTCTGTTATTAATCTGATGTTTTAAACAGCAAGTGACATCAGGCCACGTTACTTTCTGGGAAAATTCTACTTCTGAAGCCTCAAAGGGTATTGAATGCAGGGTATTGAAATGCAATTCTTTGTGCTATTCTGATCCTTGTGCCAGCCCTGTCAGGGAATACTCACAGAGAGCGGTGGTAGAATCGACGCAGGAACGGGTGAGCTGCAGCTCCAACTGCAAAATTACTGCTCCCCGTATCAACCAGGATGTTCAACTGCAACACAGACATAACACAATCAGTGAATTCAGTACTTGTGGGACTTCCAGACATGTTGTGAGTGTCCTGGCTCTCCTTGTAGCAAAGAGCAGATGTATTATTGATCATCTTCCTGCATGCCACCAGAGACCAGCTGCCTGACTGCAAAACTCACTGACTGTGCAAAATGTGATGCAGAGAAAGAGAGAGAGAGAGGTGCCAGGAATCAATGCTCACACTCCTAGTAATAGAATTTCTGAATCAGAGTGGAGAAATGCTTCATGTCAGTGACCGCAGACTCATTCATTTAACTAATTAATAAAAGATTTCAAAGAAAGCAAAAAATAGACTAAAATGCAGGCTAAATGATATGAACAGAAACAAAAATAGTATTAATAATTATTAATAAATAGTATAATGAATGAGTCTCCAGTCACTGACATGAAGCATTTCTCCACTCTGATTCAGAAATTCTATTACTAGGAGTGCGAGCATTGATTCTTCATTGAAATTGATCATACTCAATAATAATAATAATAATAATAATAATAGTACTATATTAATATATTGTATATTCATATAGTGTTCATTTAATATAGCTGTAACGTTGAAAAATACTATTAGTCAATATATAATATAGAACATTAAATAATATAGTATCATAATATTAATATTCGTAAATATATTATAAAGAAAATTAAATAATATAGCAGTGCTACCTATAAAGTGAACTATGTTTGTGTGAATGCAAGTACAGCTCCTGGTATGCTTTATACAATAAGTAAGGAACAAAACAGGACAGGAATTGCTGTTATAGAAAAATAGCAATGACGGGGTTGTGTTGTCCGATGTGGCCTTATACACAGTTTCTATAACAGCATGTCCTGAAGCATTTTATTCCTCTTATAGCACAGCAATGTCTATTTATTACAGAATCCCATTATCCATTTATAGCTAAGGGATATCTCCAAAATTTGTGAGTTTTGTAATTTATTTGTTATAATGCAAGTGATTGCTTACATTATAACATCTTTACACAGTCTTTTTTTTTTGCCAACCTGTCAGTTTTCTCATTCTTTGTGTGTCATATAACTGATTAATGGGACAAAGATAAACTTTTTGGTTCTGAAGACATTCAGAAGACATTAGAAGTTGCATCTTCTATTCAATTCAGTTTCATTTTATTTGTATAAAGCACTTTTAACAGTGGGCATTGTTGCAAAGCAGCTTAACAGGAATATTTCAATGCAAAATATACAGTATATTATACCATTTCAAATTAAAATTTTATATTTATCCCTAATAAGCATGCCAGAGGTAATAGTGGCAAGGAAAAACTCATCTCATATGATATGGGGAAGGAACCTTAAGAGGAACCTGTCCTCATCTGGGTGACACCAAACGGTGCAATTATAAATAATTTCCTTTCTATAACTGTACACTATATAATCAATTGTGCAACCTGGGGCATCTTCTAGAAAATCTTCTAGAGTTCTGACTGGTACAAAGCCCTGACACTGGAGACTCCCTACAAAAAAAGTTAAATAAAGCGCTCCTCAGAAGCAGTGTGAACACTGCAACGATAGAAATAACGTGTTAAATCTGGTGCATTCCTATTATTAGCCATGTTTTTATAGAAACTTATTTGCGATCTGAATTGAGAAACTCAGCAGCATTGTGGTATATTCTAATACTCTAGCCCTGTTTTATAGCCCCTGATGTAATTATCACTCCTTATCACCACTGCTACTATAATCTATTATTGACCATCATCTTTAATTAATGGCTCTTGGCTACTCATTTCTTTTTCTGACTCTTTCTGTGATTTCTCTGGTCATGTCCTTTACACATGCTTCCTGGCCTTCTTGACAACTACATCCATGCCAGCAGTCTGCATCCTGCCATCATGACTCCACCAAAAACACACACACACTCAAATACACACACAGTCTTTTCCTTTCTGTACAGGTTCATCCATAACTCCGCTCCTGAAAGTCGACCCCTAAGACCTCAAAACTCCTTCCTGTTTATGTTCGTTGGATTTCTGCATGTCCCCTAGGCAGTTCAGAGGACTGCATTAGGAACTGGGCCAGATTCAGCTTGAAGAGAGGTTTATTTAAATGTGCTTGGTACAGAATCAAGAGCTCAGACTATGCCAGTGCTGGTGTGTTCGTCAGCTAATGGCTTGTTAGTCATCTTTGGTTGCGAGTCGTGCCCGATACCACAGCTGCAGCAGCAAAAAAGGCCAATTATGCTGTTTCTTTCTGAAACAGCACCCAGTATCACATGTTGCTGCAATGGTCTAATTCTGGTATGCTGGTAGACGTTATTCAGACCATTTTTAGATTTTATTTTTATAATTAGAAGAGGCCTCAATGGCAATTGCTTGTGATTTCCTAACATGAACGTGAAAATCTAAGATCTACCAACAGCTTCAATGATGAGGGCAAATTTTCAGTGACAAGGGCAAACTATTAGAGAAACATTCGCTTAAAGGACCTGAAGACATAATTTTGTGGCTTAAAATCTCTAATGCTTGACTGGGTTCATGCTGTGTTTCCTCTGAATAGCAAACATGGTAAAGCTATAATAACCTTTTCAATCAAACAAACAAAAAACTCCAGTGTTATCTGTCCTTGTGTGTAATTTGTACTTCGATCAGACTATGTGTGCTTAGTCGATCCACATTTAGTTTCTCCTTTTGGGGGAAAAAAGACTGGTGGCGTAAATAATCCACCTTATTCACATTCATTCCACTGCATTCATTCATCACAAACACTTTATCACTCAAATTTGAGTTTTTTTTTATCTATACTATTTAGCCCAAAGGTAATAGCCCGTATTTTGAATGTAGACTGTATCTTTTTAGGGCATATACCAAAATAGTTTCTAGTATGATATTTTAGATGCACAAAATTGCTGCCTCACAGGTCCAGAGTCCCTGGTTCAGTCGTGAGCTTAGGTTACTGTCTGTGTTGTGGCTATATCTATAAGGCTTTCCTCCTGATTTTCCAGTTTCCTCCAAACTCCAAAAAACATGCCAGTTAGTGGACTGGGGAAATTGCCTTATATTTGTGCATGGTGTCTAGCAACATATATTCATTGTGTATTCCTGCCTCACACGCATCGTTCCCAGGATAGACTTCAACTCCACCTGAGCCCTGAAAATGAATGAATTAATGTACATGTGTGTATCTATGCAGTTGAATCTAGCATATTTGGGTTCAACTGCATAGATACACACATGTACATTGACTCATTGATTTTCAGAGTTCAGGTGGAGTTCTAGTCTGAGAGTTTAAATGTAAGGTTTCATTATTCATAGCTACTATTCATATGGGGCACAGCGGCCTTGCAGCTCCAGGACTGGGGGTTTGGTCCCTGCCACTAGCCTGTGCGCATGAAGGTTGCATGTTCTTCCTGTGTTTCGGGGTTTCCTCCTGGTACAGGAGGTATGGTATGGTATTCTCCATAGTGTGTGAATGTGTGTGTGTGTGTGTGTCTGTGTGAGATTGTGCCCTGTGATGGACTGGCAACCTGTCCAGGGTGCCCACCTTGTGCCTTGGGGTTTGTGGCCCCTGGGATAGGCTCCAGGTTCCCAAAATAGCATAAGTGGTACAGAAAATGGATGGATGGATGGATAGATGGAGGGATGGATAGATGGATGGATATATAGATTCAAGTACAAGATAAGATTTGAGCCTGACATATAATGTTTCAATGGTAAGCAGGCTACTGTGTATACTTTACTTTATAGATTATTATGGGATATTAGGGGCGTAACCAGGGGGCCTGCTCAGTGCTCACCTTCTGAGGCGGTGTTCCAACCGCCATCTCCACGTAGTAGCCCTGCCCTGACTTGCCGCGGAGGTTATCCACCATGTCAACGAAATTCACTTCGCCGGTCGATCTCGGCTTCCGAACGTGAGGACCGTGTGCCGCGGGAGCGCGCGCGGGGCCTTTGCGCACGGGTACGCGCAGCAGCACAGAGCCGGCGCGCGGTGCTCCGGGGTCTGCGGCTCCGAGCACGGCGGAAATGCTCCAGCACAACAAGAGCAGATATGTCTGCCAGGACGTTTCCATCTTTCCTTTTTTCCCCCAAGTTTACTGTCCTTAATTACGGGTCTAACTGTAGCGCGTTCATTTGCACATTTAAAGGGCGACCTCTGATTTTGTGATCATCACAGAAAATACAAAAAGAAAAAAAAAAATCACACGACTTTTCACTATTAGTGGATTAAAATGTACAATTCAGTCCATGCGATTTGTCCATGTCGCTGGATTTTTTTTCTCCCTCTCTGCCCCTTCTAATTTATTTTCTTTCCAATAACAGGTTACAGTATCCGATGCTCCGTTGTCAAGCCTGGTTTTTCCCAAATCAATTCAGTCCACGTTTTGCTAAAACGCATTTTAAAACACCCGAATAGATGCCGATTTTGCCCTTGGCTTTCTCCTGTCCTCCGATAAAAATGCCTAACCACCATAATCCGCATCTCTCCGTCCGTTAAACACCTCCGCCTCCTCCATTTTTGCCCGCATCCGGATGCACAAGCTGTGTCTCGAGGCGAAATGATGCGAGACCCGTTCGCGAGGGGTATTATGGGGAATGTAGTTTCAATGTGATTTAGGACAAAGAGGGGGTCTCTAAGGTGTTTCAGCGTGTATTAAACATAGAGAAAGGATTAGCTAGATCTCGGTAAATTTTAGCTGACAACAACAATCTAACAAGAATATTATACATTAATGTAAACAATTCTGAAAGATGTTGAGGTTCTCTTTGGGAGTGACAAGATTGGACAGGATTAGGAACGAGTACATCAGAGGGACAGCTCATGTTGGACGTTTGGGGGACAAAGTTAAGGAGGCCAGATTAAGATGGTTTGGACATGTTCAGAGGAGGGAGAGTGAGTATATTGGTAGGATAATGTTGGACATGGAGCTGCCAGGCAGGAGGCAAAGAGGAAGGGCCCAAAAAGAGGAGGTATATGGATGGAATTAATGAGGATATGAAGCTAGTGGGTGCAAGTGTTGAGGATGCAGAAGATAGGGATAGGTGGAGAGAGATGATTCGCTGTGGCGACCCCTGAAGGGAAAAGCCGAAAGAAGAAGAAGAATGTAAACAATTCTCATAAAAACGTGAGCTGGCTGGTATTGGATGGTTGAAGATTGGAAAAAAAAAAAAAGACCAGGCAATGTTCTTTAGTCTTATATTATCCAGATTCCAAAGGCTGAAATGAGTGATGTAGTCTTTTGCTGGTGTCGCACATCTTCCTCAAAGGTTCCACAGTGTTTTGAGATGCTTTTCTGCTCACCATGGTTGTCCAGAATTGTTAGACTCACCATAGCCTTCCTGTTCAACTCAAACACGTTTCTGAAATACTTAAACAATCCCATTTAGCACCAACAACCACACCGTGTTCAGTCACAGAGATCTCGTTTTTCCCTCATTTTGAACTTTGATTGAACATTCATTCATTCATTGTCTACCGCTTATCCAATCTATTCTCGGGTCACGGGGAGCATGTGCCTATCTCAGGCGTCATTGGGCATAAAGGCAGGATACACCCTGGACGGAGTGCCAATTTATGCATTGTGTAAAGTCGCATGAATGGTGGATTGGATTTGCTGAATTCGTAAAGGGGTCTGTGAAAATATTTTGGCACTAGATGGAGTTGTTTGTCAAATATTTATGAAAAAAAATCTGTCATACAGACCAGATTTATCATTTAATTAGGCTCTCTGTATAACATGCTCATCTATCAGGCTTGCTATGAAAGAAAACAATGTCTTTACATATAAAAACATGGCCTACCATGCATGTTTAAATGTCTAGTCATGTTTAAAAGTTAGTCTGATAAAGTTTGATAAATGGCTAGATATTTGTCTGGACTTCACAAATTTTAATGTTAATTGATTCTGAGGAAAATTCCAGCAGTTTATTGTAAGTCATTATGAGAGACATTCATGAAGGCAATGGAGAGTTTATAGAGTTACAGGCAAACAAAACACTTCTCATCATGCACTAGTATCAGATTATAAGACAGCTTTACAAGAAAACAGTAAGACATATGTTTAACATTTATCACACTGACTTTTCTTCAGTCAAGGTGGCTTCTTTCTGGTCCCTGAAGACCATCCCACTGACAGTGAAACAGAGGGAAAATAGGCACAGTGTGGACATGAGAGTGTCTCCCCCTCTTCTTGCTCTCAGTGGTACTGTCCACTCCCTCTGTAAATGACAGTTTATTTAACATTTATGAAAGGAGTCTCCAGCTGCTTTTTGACATTGTTAAAAGCACTATACCAATAAAACTGAATTTAACTGAATTGAAGATAATCATCTTCACATTGGGTCACATCACACCTGTCTATCGTTGATTAGTTTCCTACATTACCACAGCCTTTATTTAACTTTAGGTAGAGTGAATATTCTAATATATTTTAATAGAGTTTTGTCACATGGACAGAACTCACGGTTTACATGCTGTTTGTCTGTTGTCCTCTGCTCCTTATGAGATGTTCCAGGGTGTAGTGTGCTTTCTTGAGGGTGCAAGGGCAACAGGGAATGAGAGAGGTGAGACTTGTTCCCATCTGATGACCTGTCCAAGAAAAACAGCATTACTTTAGATTATGGCAGAATGCAACTTGTGCTACTGCGCAAGAACCTTCAAGGTTTTAGGAATACACAAGCACATTCTACGTTTTAGGAAGACACAAGAACCATCCATGTTTTAGGAAGACACAAGAACCTTCCATGTGTTAGGAAGACACAAGAACATTCCATGTTTTAGGAAGACACAAAAACATTCTATATTTTAGGAAGACACAAGAACAAGAACTTAAGTAAGTCACAATAATCTTCTAGGATTTACAATGACAAGGTTATAGGAAACACAAGAACATTTTACATTTTAGGAAGATTCAAAAACCTTCCATGTTTTAGGAAGACACTAAAACATTCTACGTTTTAGGAAGACACAAGAATCTTCCATGTTTTAGGAAAATACAAGAACATTCCATGTTTTAGGAAGACACAAATACATTCTATATTTTAGGAAGACACAAGAATCTTCCATGTTTTAGGAAAACACAAGAACATTCTATGTTTTAGGAAGACACAAGAAGCTTCCATTATTTAAGAAGACACAAAAACCTTTCATGTTTTAGAAAGACACAAGAACATTCAACGTTTTAGCTAGACACAAGAACCTTCCATGAACATTCTATGCACTAGGTTTTAATTCAGTTTCCATAATTTATCCAATTCTGTATTATGCTGACAAATGCTTTTTAGATAACAGAAAGCAAGTGCCTCTTCCGGGTCAGTTTGCCTTGACCTGTTTCAACTGCATTATGGGGGTTTAGTCTCTCATATGACTGATAACAGGAAATAAAAATAAGCAATAAGCACACACACAACTTACAACATTACATTTACAATAATTAAATGTTCATTATGGATTAGGAAAGAGCAATACATCAACTTGACCCCCATCCATTAAGAAGAAAAATATTTGGACATACCATTTATTAGCATCTGCAGTGCGGAAGCCTTTAGCAAAAGGATTACTGGCTATCTTCAGCTGTGTGATCTAAACAGGAGAAAGCAACACATCAATGAACAGAATATACATGCTTTTGTTTCTGACTGGTCAGAAACCTGTCAATCCTCATTCAGAACTGAATATTAAGATCCCTCTAAGTTATGCACAATTTTTTGTGACATATTATGATCACTCAAACTCTTTCGAAGGTTTTCAGAGATGCATAAACATATTATATTGTACCTTTATAGTGTGAACAATAATGTTTCCTACTTTATCCACATCTACAGAGCTGCCCAAAACCTTCCTCACAATACAGTACTGTTACTTCAATACAACAACTCATCATGAAAATAAAAAACAACAATCCAAGTACTGACTTGATTAGGAAAATACCTGATTAGGAAGGTCATCACACAGCATTTTATTTCATTTCATTTAAACGTTTACGAGTGGTACAACTAAAAAACTTTTTAGCATTTTTTTAAGGATACCTACATATAGGCTTCATAACACATTCATAACCATTGCACAAAGCTTTTATAAAACAGCTGTTAGATGCTTTATGAAAGGCTTATGTCAAAATTTGGAAAAAGTTACACTACAGGTTTTGTGTAACGTCTCATAGAAGTGGAAAGAAAATGGCTCCAGTTCACAATGCATTCAAAAAGCTTTATTACATTACATAAAGCTTGATTAAGCAGCATTGGTCAATTTGTAAAAATATTTATGTCAGATCTTGTCAGGGGACACTATAATTTTATAATGTCACCTGATTAGTTAAGTATATGTCAACTTTTTATGGAATATGATGCTTCTTGAGGTCTGTCATTCATTTATAAAACATCTATGAAGCATATATGCCAACGTTATTTACATTAATTACACTGTAATGAAGCATTATTCCGATACAATTTATAGCTGATTACAGTTACTTCAACATCCATGAGACATTCTAGTTCCTGTTATCACTTACATTATAACAGCTATATACAGTTGTTCCATCACCAGTCTTTTTATTTCTTTGTTGAAGGTAATAGTTTGTCCTGTGGTTCATGCTTCTAATAATGTCTTGATGGTAAGCTTTACCATATCAATGCATTTTTCTTAGTTAAATAACAACTAATTTTCTAATCCGTTTATTATTAGTCTTTTGTGGATCATTTTGCCACACGACTGAATTAGCTGTTATTACAGATGATAATGATGTGTTAGAATGAAGCTATAATTTGCTTTGCAACCATCATTGGTTTTCAAGGGCTGTTTGTTATATAAATTGTATAAGATAATAAGAACACCTTCTGATCAATTTTAGAATTCAACAGGGCTACTTCACAACTGAGACACGGCCAAGACTAACATGATTCGATGGACTGGATGAGCTTTTTGTTACCCTGTGGTTCTGGTAGGCAGTGACTGCAATGAATCTGGTTTCTGGGAAGGAGAAAGTACAGAAGTTGCGGTGAGCTGAACGGTGACTGTCTCTACTTTGGTCCACGAGCACTACATGAAGCCGTGGCTGATACCGGTGCATGGAGTTCAGGATGATCTGCACAATGCAAATACATATGTACACTAATTTTATGCACAGTTCACAGAAACACACATTTTCTATCTGTGCTACACTTACATGCCCGTTATCATCCAGAAGGTTGTTGGTAAGTTTAAGGCGGTCAAACGAGACGGTTTGTTTCATCCACTGGGCCCCGCGTGCTGGCGAATCTGGGTGAAAGTGCACTCTACCTGGGATTGCAACATCTCCACGTCCCGCCATGATCCATGAAGAGCTATGGAAGGCGTACCTGCAAAGCAGCAAGAAATCATCACAGTATCAATTCAGCTATTTTCATGCAGAGGATTAGTAGTGTTTGTGCTTGGTTATCCATCCAGGTCTTTGAATTGTTTAATCAAGGAGAGAAATAGCAGGAAAATATATGATCTTGACATCATACAGATGGATGCAAAATAGTATGGGAAATATAATGGTCTAAGTTCTTCAGTAAATATTGTCAACAGTTGAAAATTAAGATAATAATTCTGGGAGCAGGCAGACTTTCAGCTAAGGGCAGGGATAAGGGATTATAAGCTAAGGGATTAAAAATAGCTGTTTGTACATATCTCTGGAATATTCTGGAAAGTCATCTGAGAAAATCTAAAAGATGGCTTAATAAATTATTAAAAAATATTTATAGTACATTCAGAATTTTTTCACTAATTCACAAACTAACTAAATAACATTGGATAAATTCAACAACTTCGATTCTTTGTATTTATTTCTTTAAATGCCTTCAACTACAGAAGCCTATGATGGATTTTAAGCTTTACTTTTGCAGATGCTTTTAGAATTCATTGCAAATTTGCACAAATTCACACAAATTCAATCTTCTAGATTTGAATAACTTCAACGACACTATAGATTGAATCACACAGTCCGAGCTGCCTATTTTCCCAGCATAGATCATGATCAACAGTCTATACTCTTAGGTTTGTGAATGGATTCTTTAGAAAATTAATGATTAATGATGATGGAAATTTCCCTACTGTGGGATGAATAAAGGTTTATCTTATCTTATCTTATCTTATCTTTATTTCCCCAGAGGAACACTGTTCCGGAGACGTTCTGCACATAACAGTGAAACGTTCCTCCAGAAGAACATTCAAAAATCCTAACATGTATGAGAATCTGGTACCTGTATCTCTTGTCATCCACTGGAATGAAGTCCATGAGGAGGACGTACTCTGCTGCAGGGTCCATGTCTGTGATGTGCACTTGGAATGTAGGAAACATCCTCCTTTCAGAACACAAACAGGAGTATATCATGTTAGAAACCCTTTCCTGCTTTCTAGTTCTTCAAGTGTTCTTGTGATGATATCTGGAAAGGAAACCATTTGTTTTAGGGGTCTATGTATAAACTCCTATGTGGCAAGCTAAAGAAAAGCATAAGAAAAAAAAGTACCAGAAAAAAACTTAAATACACAGTCCTGTAGTAAGCGTATAGACAGCAAATGATACATGTGGGGTTTTTTTTTATTATTATTTTTTTTTTATTTAATGAAGTAAAAGTCTCATTGAGGTTTTTAAGAGAGACATGATATACAGTTTATATAAGATTTCGACAACCAAACAGCCAAATAAAGAGTACAATTAAATCAACACAGGAGTTTAAAACTGGTTGGAGAGGACAGAAACATTTACTGTGACGCAAATCCATATCCTTTAAAACAAATTTGAATTATCCCAGTGTAAACAATTTCTATCTATAGTCCTGTGTTTCTCAATAACAAAGTAAATTTCTAACATTTGTAAGGAAGAAAGCTCTATTTTATTTCACTCGGACTGTGAAGCAGGAACATCACAGACATTTGGGCAGACGAATCAGAATGAAAACTTGATTACGAGTTGATTACGATTATGTCCATTTCTCTAGGATTACCCCACAATTTGTGTTTGTGGTACCAACTTGCTCTTTACACAATATGATTTTTTCAGGAAGACAGCCTGGACATGATTAAAAAGAAAATAAAGAAATTTCCGTAGAATTTGGCTGAAATGTATTTATGATTTGTAAAATTTGAGGTCTCAAAAAAAAAAAGGTCTGATTTACATGAACATACAGTTCCCTGTAATGATGAAATGTTTGTTCCAACCTCCCAGCTTTTGTAACTATCATCTCAGTGCCAAGCTGGTCAAACTGTTGCCAAAGCCTGTATGTTTCCAGCTGAACTTTGATCCTTGCAACCTGAGGGGCTTTGGCACATGGGCCAGTGTCCTCTGGAAGGCAAGTCAAGCCCATAGAATAGGTCTGCATGATTTTAGAGACTAGGAAAGAAGATGAAACATTTAAATGAAGATACTGCACATTAACACAATGAATATAGAAAGCGAAGACTTTTGGTATGAATTAAAATAATGATAATTAAATAGATAGCAATTTACCGTCCATCGTGGCCTTAGTGTAAACCAGATCTGTTTACTTCCTGCGTTTCCAATGAAATCCAGATATTTTACTAGAATTTACTTCAGAATCAGGGAGGCTGTATATGACACTAAAACAGCCAAGCTCTATCAAGCTTATTCGACTGGCTTTTATACACTCTAAAATGCTAATTAGGATTTAATTCGACACCTCATTCATTGACGTCATACTGATCCTCGGAGACAACATACCAGAGACCATATACAGGTTAATTACAAATATATTGCCTTAGAATATTGAGTGAAGACAAGACAGGCCACCATCTGTAGACAAAAACCTTGATGTCAATTGATCAAACATCCCAAAAACCATTGGTAGCACTCAACACACAGCTAATTGCGTTTTTAGCATGAGTCCCTGGTGGGAAGGTAAAACAAGGCAAGAAGGGTGTTCTGTCTTTCCCTGTGACCCATGGATCTCAACTCTGCCCTTAGCTTTGTGCTAAATAAACTGACTTCTAGGTTGCCTGAAGGGACTGTCAGGCAGATAAAATGGATCAGGTAATAATGTCCTACATATGAGATGCACAGAATCCATGACCATGAACTGTTGAATCAGTTATCAAAACATAAAGTGCAAATTTCAGAATTGAATATTAATATTAATCAGAATATTAACATGAATATTAATCAGATTTTTTTTTTTTTACAGTGTTACTGAACTTCTGATTGGTCAGAAGGTGATTAAGGATTAATTCTCTATAACAGAAGCTGACAATAGTGCTGGCTGTATACCAGTATATTTAATGAGCTCAATTTCTAAAAAATATATTCAATGGGATTTGTATTGGCACTGTAATATAATTAATATTTGGTGATTAATTATTAAATCTGTGGCATTTTTGTTAGATGTTTGTTAAAAAGAGCATAGCCATTACTGCAGTTCCAACTCGCAAGTTAAAGTCTCTGTGATCATGAATGGACTGTATTCTGACTCATCAATTTGCTGCTTTTCACCAAACTATGTAAATGTACTTGCTAAATAGTTACATTATTTAAATTGCAAATGTAAGCAAAGCTAATCTTCTCCTTTTTAGGAGGTGATAATTATTTAAAGGACCTTTAGCATAAAATTGATAGGGTGAATAAAATGTTCATGGTGCAAGATTATGGCTTAGTGTTGACATGGCTTGGCCTGAGGGGATTCATTCGGTTGTCTAATCCATCTAATACTAATAAAAACAGCTCACCAACAAAAAATCCAAACAGGATTTGTCAGTGCTTGTTGATTTATTATCGTAATAATCTAACTACTCAACGCCATGAATATTACTTTCTCATGGATGTTTGTGTAAGTATATAAACCTTCTATTTCTTTAGTTTTATGGTCAAAGTCGAAATAATTGATGATGGCCTTATTATTTGTTTGACCTGCAAGAAAAAAATAATATTTCAGTAATATATGTGCATTGCGTACTGTATATAGCTGTAAATTTGTGAAATATAATTTTAAAAGAAAACACATGAAACATGAGGAAATTAACATGAAATTGTTGTATTTTATTGGGCTGTTCTTTTAGCACAGCAATGCATTTAAGTATGTTTCACAAAAATGTTTACAGAAGCATGTGCTTGCTACAGTAAATTTCGAATAAATGCCATTCTGGAAGACAGAAAGTAGACAGAAAAAAAATCCAGTTTTTGCATCAGCTCATGTGGTGAATGGTAAATAAAGAGGTCTTGAAGAGACCTTGAGACAACTGATGATAACAGGATGTAAGGCAATTATGACGGAAGACTTTAAGGCAGCACTGTAGGCAAAGCAAGGTGAATGAGAGTGTTTATGACTTGAAACCCTTTGTCAATGGTTTGGTAGATATCCTGTAACTTGGGCCTGAGCTCATCAGCCAGGTGCTTGAGCTTTTCCTGCAGTTGCCCAGATTCATACTTCTGGCGCAGATCCGTTATGACAGACTCAATCTGCTCTCTGTACTCCTGGACATGGGGTCCATATGTCTCCTTCAGATCCTCAAGGATCTTGGTCAGCTTGTTGCGAATGATTTCCACAATGGGGGTCAGCTTGGACTTGGTCTCCTCCAGGTTGACCTTGATTTTCTCCTGCAGGTCCTTGGCTATAGGCTCAAACTTGGCCCTGAACTCCTCCACAACCTGGCTGTTCTTCTCAGAGTACTCCTTAAGTGCAGGTTCCAGCAATGCACGGTACTCTTCAAGATGCTTCTTCAACACTGTGCGCAGCTCCTGACACTTAGGCTCCAGCTCCTTGTGTATCTCTGCTATGTCATTGGAAATCTTCTCACGAGTAGCAGAAAACAGCTCAACTATCTGGGGTCCGATTCCCGAACGGACTGGGGCAAGGGACTCAGCAGTATTTGTGATGAAGCTCTCAATGGTCTCCAGGCCCTTAGTGAGACGTGCCCTATGCAGGAAAAAAAAGAAAAAACACTTCAGATCAAATATATTTCAAGTTATTTGGGGTACTAATGAAAAATAATATCTCTTACTTGTAATCCTTGAATTCAGCATCATCAAGCTGATCGATAGCTTTTTGTGCTGTCTGCTTAGCCTGGTTAAGATAGGTCACCACCCCAGCTCTGATGTGCTCATACTGAGATGGAGCATCAGCCTGCACAAAGTTAGCTTGGCAACCTGGATAGTCATTTTAAATAACAACTTGCTTGTTCATGGCTTGTAAGGAGTATGTAATGCTTGTAGTATGCTATGAAATAGTGTTTACCTGAAGCCAGCAGAAAGGCTAGAGTTAGAAGAAGCTTCATGATGGATCTGTTAGAAAACAAGTAAGAGAACGTTAAACATATGAGGAGTCTTGAGAGACCATCAACACATAAGCAAGATATGGAACCTCTTTAAGACATCCTAAATTAATTTGCTATGCAAATCCAGACTCATCATTGAATTTTTAAGCATATAGGGTATACTCTCACTGACACAAATTTCATTTACACAAATATAGAGATCCACAGAAAGATATAAAGATCTTATTTAAAGTCACATATGATAGTAAACTATGGATCCAAAGCTAAGCCTCAAGACCTGTGAGAATTTCATCTTTTGCCCAAAAATGTTAAGCCCATTTAACAATTACCTGTTGATGATGCGGGTCTGGAAGAGACTGGGGAACTTGAAGCAGAAGTGGCTATTTTATAGGACCTTGGTGAGGGGGAGGAAGCAGGACGGAGGGTGTGAGAGTACCTCCATAGAGCTGGACCTCAACCCTCCCGCCCCAAATGATCTATTGGAAGAGCTAGGTACAATGGTCACCAGCATAGGAAGGTCAGCAGAGGCTAAAAAGTGCTGTGAGGACATGTCCAAATTTTAAACTCATAGTGACATAACTTTTTATATCTTTCTGATGTGGATAGCAAAAGGAAAGAGTAGTTCTAAATTGCAATAAACTTTATGCTGAAAAAAATACCTAAAATGTTATGTCATTTGGATGTAGTAGCTCAGTGGTTAAGGTGTTGGACTACCAATCAGAAGGTTATGAGTTTGAATCCCAGGTCCACCAAACTGCTGCTGGGCCCCTGAGCAAGGTTCTTAATGCTCAGTTGCATACAAACAAAACAAATTGTAAGTTGCTTGGGATAAGGGTGTCTGCCGTAAATGTCATGTATTATTGGGGTCAACTATAGACTCCCAGCCTTGGTCCTACAGAATCGCCCGTGATTCAAATTTTTGTGTTTCCCTGCTCTAACACACCCACTCAATTCAGGAAGGGCTAATAAGTTGAATAAGTTGTTTTGGAACAGAGAACTACTACTAAGAAGTGCAGGACAATGGGGACTCCGGGTCCAAGGTTCAGAGTCTGTGAGCTAGACACACATTTGGCAGAACGTTCTATAATCAGACAGATGTGGAAGGGAGTTTAACTGCTGTATTTAATATTTTGTCTTTTGTTTCCTATCTCAGATAGAATCAACATATTTTCTGTGTTTTTAGTTACGATGCATGTCTGATTCTCTGTCATTAATGAACTGTTTCAGCAAGAAGAAGAAGAAAGAAAGAAAGAAAGAAAGAAAGAAAGAAAGAAAGAAAGAAAGAAAGAAAGAAAAAGGGGAAAACAAACAAATAATAATAACAATAATAATAATAATGATTGTTATTATTATTATTAATAGTAGTAGTAGTAGTAGTAGTGGTTAGTTTCCATGTCCTTTATTTTTTATTTTATTTTATTATTATTATTATTATTTTTTTTTTTTTTTAAAGAAAGAACATTGTTGGCCTTCTGTCAGGCAGAGTATAGTAAACAGGAAAACCTCAACATCTATGTCTATGGTGTTGTCAAAAATCTCTGTAATATAAGTAATATTTCAATAATGTGAATTATTTACACACACACACACACACACACACACAAATATATAAATAAAAAATAAACTAATACATCCTTTCAAAGGACATCACAAGACATAACAATTAATATGAAACATTTTTTATTTTATTTTATTGAGCCATTCTTTCAGCAGTTTTTGACAACACTGAAGCACAGCAAAATGTTAAATAAAGCATTTAAGAATGTTACACAAAAACGTTTACTCTAGCATGTGGCATGTGCTTGATACAGTAGATTCAACAGAATGGCATGTCATAGGTCAGAAAATAAAGGTCCAGTTTTTACTTCAACTCATGTGGTGAATGAAAAGTGCAGTGGTCTTTGACCACTGTGAGACCCTGTGTGATGGCAGGCCCTACAGTCCTAACGGAGGACAACAGGACGTAGGGAAATAAAGATGGAAGCCTTTTATACTGTACTGCAGGCAAATAAACAGTGGATGAATGTGTTTATTCCCTGAAAGCCTTCTCAATGGTGTCGTAAATACCCTTCAGCTGGGGTCTGAGCTCCTCACCCAGATTCTTGAGCTTCTGCTGCAGCTCCCCAGTTTCATACTTGTGGCGCAGCTCGGTAAAGATACCTTCAATCTGCTCCCTGTACTCCTGGGCATGGGGTCCAAATGTGAGCTTCAGCTCCTCAAGGCCCTTGGTCAGTTTGTTGCGAAGGGTTTCCACAATGGGGGTCAGCTTGGACTTGGTCTCCTCCACATTGACCTTGATTTTTTCTTGCAGATCCTTGATCACAGGCTCAAACTTGGCCCTGAATTCATCAACCTGTTTGCGGTTCTTCTCAGAATACTCCTTCAGCACAGGTTCCAGCTTCGCACGGTATTCATCAAGATGCTTCTTCACAACCTGGCGCAGCTCCTCACGCTTAGGCTCCAGCTCCTTGCGCAGCTCCTCCAGGTCATGGGAAACCCTCTCACGAACACCAGAAAGGCCCTCAACAATCT
This sequence comes from Hemibagrus guttatus, assembly GCA_033459395.1. Lineage (NCBI taxonomy): Eukaryota > Metazoa > Chordata > Actinopteri > Siluriformes > Bagridae > Hemibagrus > Hemibagrus guttatus. The sequence continues at coordinate 13,843,095 of JAUCMX010000022.1, read as the reverse complement.
GGGGTCCGAGACCCTCACGGATTGGGGCAAGGGATTCAGAGGCAGACTTGAGCACGTTCTCAATGTTGGCCAGGCCCTGATTCAGGCGTGCCCTATGCAGGAAAGAGACAAAGAAACAAAAACGATGACCAACAAATCATCAACTGGTAAGTTGTGAGCAAGGGATAGTGCTCACCGTATGATCAAAGCTAGCTTTATTTCTTACTTGTAATCCTTGAACTCAGCATCATCAAGATGGTCAATAGCTTTTTGTGCTGTCTCCTTAACCTGGCCGAGGTAGGTCACCACAGCAGCTCTAATGTGCTCATACTGAGATGGAGCGTCGGCCTGCAGGAATCGTGCCTGGCAACCTGGTGAGTCATTTTAGTAAGAATTTGTTCATTTTGCTTGAAAGAGGGTTAGGCGAAGCTTGGACTATGCTATGTAAGATTCTTTACCTGCAGCCAGCAGAACAGCTAGAGCGAGAGCCACAAACTTCATGGTAGATCTGTATGGAGAATTAAAAAAAGACAATGTCATCATCTAAGGAAATGAGAATTTTTGTTAAATTAGGAATTGCCTCTACCACAATGACAAAAAACAGACTCAAGACTTAAAACTACTCAAGATATGCTAAATTAGTATGATTTGGTACGACATATGAATTACTTTTATGCCCCATTCATACAGGATAGACAGATTTTTTTGAGGATCTCTCAGACAAAAGGCACTCCTCAGCTTACCTATTGATGATGCAGGTCTAGAAGGGACTGAGGAACCTGAGGTATATGTGGCCATTTTATAAGGACCTAAGAAGGGGGAGGGAGCAGAATAAAGGGTGTGAGAGTGTCTCCGTGGAACTGGACCTCAACCTTCCCGCCCATACAATAATCCACTGGAAGTCTTGGGTACAACGACCACCTTCTGAGTGTAAGCAGTCAATAGTAGCTAAAAACTGCTGTGAGGACATGTTAGGGTCTTCAATTCGTCAATGACCTAGTTTTATAGAACTTTGCCAGGTGTTCACATACTTTTGACTATGTAAATATATTGCAGTGACAAATGCTTATGGTTTTTTTTTTATACTAATCAGGAAAACCTAACATTCTACATGTCCCTGAACAAATCTTGACCTTTGGAGTTCATCGTCTGTCACTGGAGAAAAACTCCATCCGTCTTATTTTTTTTTTTTAGTCAGGTCAAAAGCTCAGTTGCTTTCTTATTTTTGATTGCATTTAAAAAGGACATCAGGTCCAAGCTCAAAACCATAAATGAGGAATGTCGCAATTTTCATGGTACACACTGTTACCATATCAGTACATTAGACACGCTTGACAGATTTTCTGTACGCTGCAGCACAATGAGTGACACAAAGCGACACTTCTGCTGTCCACCAAACATGGACTTTGAAGCATGTATGTATCTGAATAAACAGCACACATCATGTTTTCAAATAATGAGAGGCATTGGTGGCTCAGTGGTAGGGTTCTCGCCTCTCATGCGAAAGGCCCGGGTTCGATTCCAGCCAATGCCTCAACCCCAGCCACTGGATGCAGTGCCGGTCCCAAGCCCGGAAAAAATGGGAGGGTTGCGGCAGGAAGGGCATCCGGCGTAAAACCTGTGCCAAGTTGTTGTGCGGACCACTTGGTCCGCTGTGGCGACCCCGAACAGGGAACAGCTGAAAGCAACTATCATGTTTTCAAATAATATTTCAAATTCATAATTTAAATGCATTGCATGCTTATTTTTTGCTATTGTATGTTAATACATCATATAAGGATTTATAGAATGCACAGCACTCTATCTACTCAGCAGTACTGTCCTGTGTAGCAGGGAAATGAATCATTCACCTGCAGAGGTAAAATCAGAAATGATGTATTTTCTTATTGCATTCCAGAGATGTCACAACGTATTTTTTTTCTCTGTCAGAACACCCTCAGTTTTAACTTAATTGTGATTTTATATGATGTAATAAGACTGGGTGCTGATCCAACGATCAGTTAAAAGGGTTTTATGAGAGTTAAAATCTGGATATCAAATGGCTTCTTGCTTTATTATCACTTAGCCTTTTTTTTTTTTTTTTTTTTTTTTAGGTTTTTTTGTGTATCCAAATGAGTTACTAACACATTTCCTTGCAATAGTTGAATGAAGGTTAAATGCAGTCAGGATATCTTTTCTGATTTGTTGTGATTGAGCTTTTAAGTAGAATATAACACTGCAGTTTAGAGAGTAGAGAACCTACATGAATATTCAGCTAAGTTTTTCAAGGAATCATGTTTTACCATTAACTTTTGATTCATTAATGGAAAATATTTGTCTCTTAAACCTTACTGTTTATTACATTTATATATTACATGGTAACAATATAATCAACTACTACTTATAAAATATATGTAATCAGGTAGCACTCTCTTTTGCTGACTTTAGTATTACAAGCATTTAAATTGTCACTTGAGACGTTAGGCTAGGTATTTTATACCCTGGTTTACAGGTACATTGGTTACATGACATTTTTTGATAAAAATGATTAAACCCGTTTTGGCCTGTAGGAGATATGTAGCTTCTCAGGCTACAGGGTGCTTGTTTCTTTTGTCAGGCTTACATGCTACAAGACCACTGATTGATCTTTTACTGATGGGGCTGTTGAGACAGCCGTCTCCAGCGACATGCTGAGTGAAGGAGCGACCAGAGCTATTAACTCTGCCGTCAGCCCTTTCTTGGTTTTATTATGTAATGAGGGATTCAAATGCAAATGGTTTACAAACAGGAAGAAAAAAATGTAAAGATAGTGGGTGAATGTGAGGGGGAGAGGTTTGGTAAAGGCCTAGGTGTTAGGGTGATCGTCAAAGATGTGTTGAAATGTTCTGAATCTTACTTACTTACAACTTACTGAAAGCCCATCTCAGGGATCAGCTCTAAGGGTGTGCCGTGAGAGTTTACAATGAGTACTTTCTTTAAAAAATACACAAAATCAGATATTCTGACTGATAGTGGGTTGGCCAAGAAGAAATATTCTGCAACTAGACATTTTAGAGAATGGTTTTCAAAAAAGCAGAACCAAATACAATCTTTATCAAAGCTTCAGCACACCACAAAATTGTAGACTGTGTGTGTGTGTGTGTGTGTGTGTGTGTGTGTGAGAGAGAGAGAGAAAGAGACAGCATGATAAAATGTTAAACCTTTGACCTGGCATTATCTCAGTAAGCCGGCGAAGCCACTGTTGAGGTTGAGTATCTTATCAAATGTTTATCAGTTACACTGTTGTGTTCTTACTGCTTTACTGTTGCTAATCTCATACATTGCTTTAATTGCTGAGCTGGAGGTTTCCCTAATCTACTTCATCGAGTGTTACTGTTATTAAATGTAATTTATTTCTATAAAATTAAGTCAGTAAGTGCCAAACATGCAGTAGCTCAACCTGTGTGCTTACAAACAGGAAGAAGAATTGTTGCTGGATCGATTCATTTGTGTGTAACATAGTTACTAATATTTCTATCCAAGGTGTGTATTTAATGTATTTACAAATCATTTGATGAGAAAAATATCTTCTTCTAACTCTAGGGAACCAGAAATGGGAAAATCTTTAACTAGAATAGCTTTTTTTCTAGAGAATTTCTGAGTTGTTTTTGAGAATTTCTAACTAATAAAAAACTAAAAACTGGCTCTATTCACTTATTTTCTCTTGAATCCAAAGATACAGCCATTACAATATCCAGCAATATTCATTTTGGACTTCACCACTCTAATATTTTAAGTTGAAAATGAAAAAAATATATCTTCTATACAACAACTCTAAGCTAGATGCTGAAACCAGCCACTATTCTTTTTTTTTTTTGACCCAGAATCAGTTCATTGACTTGTTCCTAACCCTCGGTGATATGAGTCCTTACTCATTTAAAGCTTAAACAGCGACGTCATTAGTCAATTTATCACACCCCCCAATCTGATCCACTCAGTCCATTGTCTCTACTTAATGTTCACAAATTTGTTATATTTTTAGATAATAGTACATGAAACTACCAGGTTTGTGCATCAGTACTTAAATGCTACAAGTGAATAATCACTCAATATAGGGTAAGAATTATTCCACAGTGCTGTTGCATTCTCGACTCAGAAGATTGGTCAGAAGGTGTAGTAGTCCTGGGTGTAATTCGAATCAGGTTTAAATGAATCTTATACATTACAATTTCTATAGTATCAACTAATTCAAAGGGACCTCCATATGGTTTCCTCACCTAGTCTAAAGACGTGTTGTAGACTGATTGGCATCTCTAAATTGTCTATTGTGTGTGTGTGTGTGTGCAATTGTGACCTATGTATCCTGCCGGGTCTTCTGGGTTGTAGAGGTTCTCAAAAACCTGGTGTAGGATAAGCGGTACAAAAAATGGATGGATGGAAAGAAGAGGCTCAGTGCCAATACTCCTGTGCACAAAGTAAGCTCCATGAACACATGGTTGAAGTGGAAGAACTCAAGTGGTCTGCTCAGAACCCTGACCTCAACCTCACTGAACTGGAACACCGACTACACACCAGACCACCTCGCCCAGCATCATTACCTGAACTCACTAAATAATCTTGTGACTGAATGAACAGCTACACTGCTCCAAAATCTAGTAGAAAACCTTCATAGAAGAATGGAGCTTATTATAAGATCAAATAGGGACTTCATCTGGAATTGGATGTTCAACAGATGTATACAAAATGTGATAACCAGGTGCCCATGATAGTGTACTTTAACATCCATCACACAAAGTATGTAGAAGGCTTTGCTTTTGCTATAAAATGGCCTACCAGTGAGAAGGCTTTTCACAATTTCTTTTTATAGTGTAAAGAAAACAAATTTATAAGCATTTTATATTGTATTTGATCAAATAATAGTCCAAATTGTGTTGTGTGATGTGACCCAATAAAGTTGAGAATTTTCCTATAACAGCGTCCTGACGTTTCTTCCATTATTCCTTTTATGTCACAGTAAAATAAAAAGCAGCACTTAATACTTTGTTTTATTAGTTTATAGTTGCATTTACTGTTGTAGATGAAAACAAGTAAGTTCATGTTAGTTCTTTGGTTATAACAGCTATAAACAGTCGTTTCCTCTGAAGTCTGTCTTTTGTCTCTGTTGAAGTAAAGAAGAGAAATATTACAGTTCACAGAGAAAACCAAGTCTTCTAAGGGATTCCCATGACCTTTGCAAAGCGCTGACCGTGGAGGCGCCTTCCATTAATGCTAAATGAAAATCTTCTTCACTAGACTAACATCCTTCATTTGTTGTATTTTGATTTTAGAAAAGTGTGTCACATTTTACGGTAGCAATAGAAAGGGCTGTTAGCTGTTAATGTAAAGATGATAAGATTGAGTGCATTAATGTAGACCTGTGATTCGTCTTGTAGATGGAGCTGCTGGCTGAGCTGCTGTTATGTATGAAATAATGGATCGCAGGTCGGTGCGGTTAGCCAACTATTACAATCTTTCATTTATTAATGGACAATATGTCATGCGTTTTAACTGTGTGCTGTTGATTAAATCTTGATGAACGTCTGAGAGACAGCTGTGATACAGATTTCCACACTAGTCTGTCTCTCTCTATCTCTCTCATTCTGTCACTCGCTTGATCAGATCTCTCTCTCTGTGTCTGTTGCGCAATCCAGCAGCTCTCTCTTTCTATCTCTCTCATTCTGTTGCTTGATCTCATATCACTCTTTCTATCTCTCTCTCTCATTGTCACTTGCTTGATCACATCTCTATTTCTGTCTGCTACTCAATCTATCAGATCTCTTTCTCTCTCTCTCTCTCTTTCTGTTGCTTGATCTATCAAATTTCTCTTACTTTCTGTTGCTTGCTCTATCAGATCTCTCTCTTGCTCTCTCTCGGTCACTTGTTCGCTCGGATCTCAGCTGATTTTAAAAGTATTTTAAGAAAGATCATTTGTATTACCCATTTGCTCCTTTACGTATCTCAAAAAAGGATTAACAAATGTTAATCTCACATATCCTTCTTCAAACTGATAACTTTTTTCCTCTCATGTAAACAGTCCTTTTTTGTTTTAAAATGTTATACAGTTTGATGGAACTTGAATTAATTGGGACTTGAAAGAATTGGAGCAAAAGTCACTGAGCACTTGGTTTTAATTTGTGGTTTGGAGGCTTGTGTGATGTCCGTGTTGACTGCCGATCATGTAATATGTGAGCTGATAAACAAGGAAAAGTAGTCAGTGTGGAACAGAGACCTTGACCCGCCACCTACACTGCTACGAAGAAGGCCAGAGAGCAGATTGTCAGAAATCAATAGTCAAACTTTGATGCTCAAACATCAGGGGGGGACAAGTGAGATTATTACATGATTATGCACGGCGTAATAAGGCCACAATTAATAAAATAACATTTCACTGCATTTCGTTCAATTTCATGCAACAACAAAAAAACATTTTAGTGCGTCAATCAGTGCAAGTAGAACTTTATTCTTCTACAAGGATTAATCATGAACCCTGTTCAAATATTGTACTAATATTTAGCTTGGCAGTTCATGATGTCCAACTGTGCTAAAGGCACAAAGCACAAATAAACACCCACACATGAATTGACATTTCTGATCCATGCTTCAGAGAACTTTGTTTTAATTCAAGTCCTGAAAAGTGCTGTACAATCCAGTAGAGAAAAAAGGGAAAGAACCCAATACTCAAAAGGGTGAGCACTTAATACTGCAGTGACCACATACTGTGTGTATCCAGTACAGTGGTTTTGCTAGATATGTAACTGACTTAACCGTTAAAACATCATCTCTGTATGATATGTTATCATCATTTAGTGCTATTTATCTATGTATCTAATCTGAGGTGTGGAGTTTTGCATGTGCATCATGTCCTCATGGGTTTCCAATGGGTTCTCCAGTTTTCCCCCACCAAAATGCCAGTAGATAAACCTCTAAATTGCCCATTGGTGTGAATGTGTGTGTGCAATAGAGTGGTGTCTACATGCAATTTCCAAGTCAATTCCCTGCTATAGTCTCTGGAGCCACTGTGAGCCACAATCTCCCATCAACAGCAAAGCTTTCAAGTTATGCTAGAATTTTAAATGTGTACAGTCCTTTCCATTTAACCTAAGAGTAGTGCTCATTATAGCAGCATAAACCATGACAATTGACCTAAACCTACATACATTTAAAACAGTTAACTGATTTCATGTCAGAGATAATTTACTATGGAACACCATGGCAACAGACTTTGTACCTTAGAGTACTTATGGAATTTGCTTACTTAACATGAATGGTCTCATTTAGAGTCATGACACTGCTATAAGTATTCATAAAATCTTTTAAATAGTAAAATAAAACTCACTTTCAGGTCATCACCTAAGCATCAAAATGGACAAATACAACCCCTCCATGATTTTGTGATACCATGATCACGGAATCAGGCAAAATCAGGCAAACACAGTAGTATTCAGAGAAGCTTGCAATTTTTCAAAATTACCGCAGATTTGGGACAAGATGTGTTGTAAGACGTCGTGTGGCGTTAAATACGAGTACAGCCATCATGGAAAGTAATTACATACAGTGTCTTCACTGGTAGGAGTTTAAAAGAAGAATCCTCTGCTTGCAATTTTGGCAAATTCAAGTAGTTTTCAGCAACAGAAAAAGCACAAAAAATCTATAGAAATTTGAAATAAATAAAAATAAATAATTTTTGACCACAACAATGACCCCCCCCCAAAAAAAAAAAAAAAAAACACAAAATATTGTTTGATAGGACGTATAAGAAATGTGTGGATAAGTTTTAAGGAAAGACATTTCAAGTCTAATATTTCATTGCACATGGACTTCCATAAATAAAAAAGGCATTGAGTTTAATGTTAATTAAGTTAAGTTTCTTTAATCGACTATTAAGCTAAACGGCTCTTTGGTGTAGAGATTGACTGTAATACAGTGCTGATATTCTTAAGCCAAAATGGGCTTAAACAAAGCAGCTCACAGCTAAAACACTTAACACTGTGAATTCTATGTATGTGTATTTCAGTCCAAAATGAAAGATAATCATGAACATTTTGTTTGTACACGATGCTAAAGTAGTAAAACACCGGACATTTTAAATAACCAAGATCTGATTAGTGTGAAAAAGGAGACTCTCAAGAAATCTCAACAAAATAATGTATAGATAAAAGTTTGGAATAAACATGTTTTTGAATGAGTCTAATGAATATTTAGAGTTGGAACTATTATTCGATGTATTAAAAAAAAAAAATCCACCAGCTGAGATGAGATTTTTTTTTATTACTTTAAAGAATATGCTCTAGTCATTTTTATCTTCACAAATAACCCTTACACGATATCTTTAATGCATTTTATGAAACCCAAGTAAAGATGTTCATATAAAAAAAAAAAAAAAAAAAAAAAAAAAAGAGAGAGAGACCTGAATCCAAAACCACATATTGTTCCCTTTATAACACCAGAGCAACTGCTGAGGCCTAAAAAATGCTCATAAGAGAATGAAGACATGGAACAAAAAACATGAGGCCAGAAATCAAAAATAATGAACTTAATACAGCTTCAGACAAAATGTCTATACTGACTGTAATCATAAACCTCACAATGGTCAGTAACTATACATAAACTAGATTTTTTTTTTTTTTTTTTTTTTTTTTTTTATATATACACACTCTATTTTTTTATACAAACGTAAAGTAAATTCTTAAATGATTGGGTGAATGTGACCCATTGTACAATTCTGACACCTCATTAAAATATCAAGGTAATGACGAAAAAAAAAAAATATTAAAAAACAAAATACAGTGGTTTATAATCCTTCAAATTAAAGGTACAATTGCAATATCATGAGAAAAGGCCATTCAATTTTTTTTTTCGTAAATATTTGATGTTTCTCACAGTGGATTTCTTGAAAAATGGCAGCATCTAAAAGATGTAGATATGTACCAATATATATGCTTTTAGCATTGTTATTTTCAAAGGGATGATTATTTATTTATCTATCTATTAATTAATAATTCATTTCTGGCTAAATGTTTTTATTTCTATATAAAATTTAGCTGTTTCAAGTTTCAAGCGCCAGCAGATGATTAATTTCCAGACTTGATTATATAATAACATCAGGGCATTTAATAGCATTTCTTTCATTTCTTTCACCCTAATGGGATTTTTTCTTTTTAAAAGGGAAAAAACAGCCCATATTTTTGTATCTTTAATTTAAGCACATTAGGCTCATATTATATGAGCTTAAATATTATCATCATGTTGTATATATGAAATTTCTCTCTAAAATGTCTTGATTTCATTACTGTTTTTTATTTATGTATCATCAGACTCTGTGGTGTTGTCATTCCCATGATTATGACATTGTTAAACACAATGTTTAATGCCAAAAAAATAAGTATTGCAACTTCATTTCATCTGTTATTACACCATTAAGATAAAGATAGTGTTATATATCGATAGATTCTTCTGTACGAACATCACTAAGTGTCTTCTCTTTTGACATGTTAGTTAACGATCTGCACTTATGGAATGATGCAAAGTTTCTTTTCCAAAAAAAAAAAAAGAAAGAAAAAAAAAAAAAAAGCAAATAAGAAAATCGAAAAGAAATCAAGTCAGCTTCGTTAAGAAAAATATTGTTCTACAGTACTTCAATTCAATTACTCTCATAAGAAAATAAAACAGTGTTGACCTGCGTAAAGAAACCTTTGGTTTCTTTTGTAGCCATACAAACAGAAGCATGTACGTACAGTACGACGAATGCGATTCATTTAACAAAACCGTACAAATAAAATACCACCATGTAGAAAAAAAAAACCTTTAAATAAGTTGTTTTTATCCTATGATAAAGAGCGAATCCAAGAATTTATATATATGCATAATGGAGTATAAACGTAGTAATTTAAAGGGTGCCACTTGTAGCTTTCGCTCCCACCAAAATATTCCTTAGATTTATTTTTAAAACAAAATCCAAATGTATTTGCCGTTACAGAGAAAACAGTAACTGGGGAAAAAAAACCAGTCTGTTGTTCTCTTAAGTTTTACAAAAATTAGACGTAATTTTTTTTTTTGGCTTATTTAGTGCAAATTTACTTCTTGTCTATCTTTTAGAAATAAATGTCCCAAACTGTTTAAGGTACATCTCCTTATTGCTGGGGTGGTATCATCAAAGGTACATCTTCTGAACCTGTGGTATGTATCATTTACCTGGAAATACGCAGAGTACACTTCTACAATATACAGTATATAATATACCCATTAATTATATACTAATAATTCAATTGAAACCTTAAGGATCAAAAATGTACTTGTAAACTAATAGCTTATTAAAAGTGTACCACATGCACCTTCCTAGATAAACTACACATACTAAAGGACCACATGATGTCTCCTTGATGGTATCACCCCAGCAAAATGGAAAAGAGGAAAATAGGAATAGTTCAAGACATTTATTTCTGAGCGTTAGATTGAAGAGTGACATGAAACGAGTGAAAGCAAATGCTTTTGTTGTACCTCTAAGAGAGCAAATGTTTTATAAACTAAAAGAAATCCCCAGAAAATAACTAACATTTCTTCAATTGGTTTCATCTGTTTCTTCAGTTCAGGTATTATGTCTATAACAGCTACATCTGGACTTTGATATTTTACTACACTGCACAAAAAAGAGCATGTTTCTGTTTAACATCTGCAGTGAGAAGTATGTTTTTTGATCCCTATAAGCAGTTTTTTATAAACTACGACATGTTTGTTTTTGTGTCAAATTCTGTACGTCTATATCAGCTTTGATGCGAGTAGACTCCAGACAAAAGCTTTTTTAGTTTTTTTTTTTTTTTTTTTTGCAGCTTAATGACACCTAGTGGAACTCCAAAGCCACTAGACTCACACATATGGAGACAAAGTGAACCTGGACACGGAGCATGCTTTGTGCACTACTTTTTGGAGCTTCACTGAGCAGAAATGGGGGTCTGATAAGATGGCAAGGTCCTAGGCATGGAGGTCAGGCAGTAAAGTGGCACCGTGGCAAAGGTGGATGGCACATGCAGGGGTTAATATGCTTCCTTCTGGGTGTGCATCTGCTCCTGGATCTTCTGCAGCATTTCCTGCATCCGCCGCAGCTGTGAATACAGGAGCAAAGGGAAGGAAGGAGGGGATTAACTGATTTAATGAACACATCAGTGAAGGGTTGAAAATGCTCATGCAATGCATGTCAACTTGTCACATGTTCGCAGGGGAACTTTGGACACAGCTTAATGGGCAATCGATCTGCCAGACTGCTTTTGTGGATTGCTTAACCTTCGCTGTGCAAGAATTGAGTCAATATGCACTGAGCCAGTACAGAATCAATATTAATTCAGTGTTTAGCTTCTAAAATGTACAACAGCAAAACGAAAAGAATGTGCGAATGGTGAAATGTATAAATGTAAGCCTGTCGGACATAACCCACAGTTTCACACACTACCAATCTAATGTTTGGACAAACTAGATTGAATAAGTGTCTTCTTAAAAAAAGGCAGATTTTTCATCTGTCCTAAAAATATTTAATAATGGCTCATGCTTAAAAAGTATAGTTTTCAGTATTTTAACTATAAAGTAAAAATAACACGCACAAAGGAAAGGTGCATTTTCCCATTAATATTTTACTTTTATATTTGAATAAAAGTTAAATATTTAGCTTTCTTTAAGCGCTCTCTTAAGTGGTCATCTGTCAACTTTTGCACTCCAGGTGGGTTTGGAATAAAATATCCTTATCCTGTTAAGTATGTTAGAGGATCTATGATTGTGTAGTTGCTTTCCTCTAAAGGCCCTGATGAACCAAGTTATCATGAAGTCCAACAAGTATTTGATGATGTACAATAAAATCTAACTGCTTCTGCAAAGAGCTGGGCTGAGATTGAACTTTCCAGCAGGACAATGATCCATAACATGCATCCAAACCCTTACAAAAATGGTTAAATGACTGACAGAATCAAGCTGTTGATAAGGCCATCTCACAGTTTGACCTAAACTTCACTGAGAAGCTATGGAGTCAGCTGAAAAGGAGAGTCTATAGGAGATGACCTAGGACCCTGGAATGTCTTGGAGAGATTTTGTATTGCTTTCTGTTCTCCTCTCACCAAGCACAATGACAGTTACATTTATGACGTTTGCCAGACGCCTTTATCCAGAGCAATTTGTTCTCATTTATACTGAGTAATTGAGGGTTAAGGGCTTTTCTCAAGAGCCCAGCAGTGCCAGCTTTGTTGTGCTGGGATTTGAACTCACAAACTTCAATCTGTAGATTAAGAAAAGAAAAATATTCTCAGCACTTCTTTTTATATTTAAAAAAAAAATAAATGTACATAAATTAATCTAAAAGGTAGAAAATACTAAATGTAAAGAAAGTCTTCTCTATGATTTAGCATGCCCAAAGTTTTGAGTGTACATACTGATTAACATAAAAATAGACTTTATAGTGTACCATTTATACTCTTTCAATAATAATAGTAGTAATAATAATTCATTCATTGTCTACCGCTTATCCGAACTATTCTCGGGTCACGGGGAGCCTGTGCCTATCTCAGGCGTCATTGGGCATCAAGGCAGGATACACCCTGGACGGAGTGCCAACCCATCGCAGGGCACACACACACTCTCATTCACTCACGCAATCACACACTACGGACAATTTAGAGATGCCAATCAACCTACCATGCATGTCTTTGGATTGGGGGAGGAAACTGGAGTACCTGGAGGAAACCCCCGAGGCACGGGGAGAACATGCAAACTCCACACACACGGTGGAGGCGGGAATCGAACCCCCAACCCTGGAGGTGTGAGGCAAACGTGCTAACCACTAAGCCACCATGCCTCAGTAATAATAATAAATAATATTAATGTTACAAATTACTACTACAAAATTTTGCTAAATACTACTACTACTACTACTACTACTAATAATAATAAATACTACTAATATCATTAGATGTTGAAAGGTACAGTGTAAAGCAGTAAGGTGGCCATGCTTGTGAGTACTGAGTTTAGATGTTAATTCAGACTGACAGCAGTAGGTTTGGAAGACTTTAATGACGAAATTAATGAAGATTTTAATGAAGAATTTAATAATAATGTTTTGGCCTTCAGCATTATATAGTGGGTTCTGTATAAGACTTGGGTAAACAACGTAACATGAGTTACTGAACTTCAGCAGTTTTTAAAATGGTAGAAACAACAGTTCATGAAGGGCTAGATAGATTGGACCGAGTCTGACAAGGGCCAAATTGTGATGGCTAGACGACTGGATCAGAGCATCTCCAAAACTGCAGCTCTTGTGAGGTGTTCCCGGTCTGCAGTGGTCATTGTCTATCAAAAGTGGTCCAAGGAAGGAACAGTGTTTAACCGGCTACAGGGTCATTGATGCATGTGGGGAGCGAAGGCTGGCCAATGTGATCCGATCCAACAGATGAGCTACTGTTGCTCAAACTGCTAAAAAAGTTAATGTTGGTTCTGACAGAAAGGTGTCGGAATACACAATACATCACAGTTTTTTGTGTTTTGGCAGCAAAATGGGGACCAACACAATATTAGGCATAATGTTATAATGGTCATAATGTTATGTCTGGTCGGTATAGATGGATAGATGGATAGATAGATAGATAGATAGATAGAGCAAAAAAGAAAGAAAGATGTTATGAAGTATTATTAAAGACAATCAAGGAAAAAGAAAAAAGATTCGACCATCTTCAAATCTTAAATCCTGGGTTTGAAGTGCAGAAGCAAGGAAGTGTGCAGGCTTCCAGAATTACGGGACTACACATTAAAACTTAAGGCACATTTCCGCGCTGAAGCATGTGTGAAATAAATCAGCAAAGCAAGAAATGCTCAAAAAGGTTCCTGAGCTGTTGAACAAGTGAATGTGCTGAAACTCCTCTAAAGAGGCAGACAGAGAGGATGTGCACTAATAACCTGATCATCTCTGGGTTAGAGTAAGTACACTGCATGCTGTAACAGCTCATTCTGGATTTAAAATAAATCACTAAGCTGAGAACACAGCTGATTAAGAGCATATGTGCCAAATCAAACATATTTAGATTTTCTATATCTTGAGCATATGGACAGCATGTGCAGTTTGGTTTCATAAAAACTCCCAAATAAATATTTTACCATCAAATGACTCAAAGTATTTGAAAATAATAGTTATATGTACTTACAAAAGGGGGTGCTACTGAGCTGATCTAGCTATACCACATTTTGCTAAAAGCACATGATTTTATTTCTTACCCAGAGGGAGTCTCCCCCTCTCAGTTAGGATTTGTGACCTCTAGATTAATGTTTTTGAATTTTGCAAATATGTGGCATTAAAATTTGTGTGGAGGTCAATGAGTGTATGTGACTGTGGGAGGATCTGAGTGTGACTCTGTTTCTGCATTGTGATTGGCCGGGTTGGACGACGGCTGTACCTCTTCGTCTTTCTCGCGGATCAGTTTTTCCGTCTCTGTGTCAGATACGCTGGGAGCTGTGGGGATGGGGAAGTCCGTGCCACTCTCTCTAGTGAGTTTGCTGTATGAAAACACACACACACACACACACACACACACACACACACACACACACTGTTAGACACCTGTTTATCTATTTCGCAGTCTTACATCCTGGGATTGAATTGGATTTAATTGGGATTTTTCCCCTCAGTCAACTTTGTCTGCGCCTATATATGTAAAGATATCTCAACAAAGAGTGTGTGTGTGTGTGTGTGTGTGTGTGTGTGTGTGTGTGCTTCATACTTGCGGTTGCGCTCTTTCACCACCATGCGTGTCATGCTTTGGATGCACTGAGCTCTGTAGTTCTCGTAGTGAGTTTCCCGCGTCACGTCCTTCAGGTCCTGCATGTGTGTGCGCACCAGCATGTTCCTCAGCTTTATGAAATCACAGTGTGCTGTGTTCTCCACTGGAAACACACACACACACACACACACACACACACACCAACACACAATAAATAATGATAAATCTAAGCTTGTTAAATGATCAGACTTCATGGTAACAACATGGTAATGTTTACACCATATGTACTGTGCCTAACAAGGCAAATTTTTTTATATTATATATGTACATATGTATAACACACACATGACGGTGATGTTTGTCCTTAATGATCAACATTTTATTCCATAACAGCTTATATACAGCACGTTCATGGAAAAATTACCCTCTACAATGCCCCAAGGGTAAAGTCGACCTCGCACTCTCTTTCCTTTAGCCTCCACGACTATGTTGCTGCCAATGACTGCAAACGGGATGCTCTCCTGCAGAGGGAGGGAGGGGGGGAGGGGGAGAGAGAGAGGGAGGGGGGGAGAGAGGGAGAGAGAGAGGGAGGGGGGGGAGAGAGAGAGAGAGAGAGAGAGAATGATTATTACGAGAATTGAGGCATTGCAGTAGCATCTGCTGCACTGCAGGTAGTTTCCTTTCTCCTTTTTTGTTCACTTTCTGCATAAACACACACACACACACACACACACACACACACACACACACACACACAAACACACAAACACACAAACACATCTCTAGTGTAGACGAATCATACGCACCTTCAGTTCCTGGTCTTGTTGTTTGAACTCCTCATCCTCATCTGAATCACAGTCAGGAAACTGGTAGATTTTGATGCCGTATTGCTCAATCTCCTCTCGAATCTGCCAGCAGGAATCACAAGCATTAACACAGTTTCTAGTGTTTTAAGGGAATCTGCTTAAGGATTAAGAAAAAAAAAAAAAGAAAAAAAAAATAGCACAGGTCAGAAACATTTTTTTTGCGAACTTGCCTTAATTTTCTTTTTCTTGACCTCACTGGGGGTGAGAGTGTCTGCCTTGGCCAAGACTGGCACAATGTTGACCTTTTCATGGAGGGCTTTCATGAACTCAACGTCCAAAGGCCTGAGACTGCAAATATAGAATAATATATATGTAAAAATATAGAAACAGACCTGATCTCACTACACACACACAAAAAAAAAATATACTAAAACACAATACTGGACTTAAACTTGTGTATAAAATGCATAACTGTCTATTAGTGTCAGAATGAGACGTTTTGTTTTTCATGATTTCCTGTTCCCCTCTGCTTTTAAAAGACGGTTATTGTTTCATATTGAGTGGGGAAGAAAAACTTCACTTCTAATTAGCATTAAACGCAACTCTTTTTTCCCTAAGCACTTGTTAACTACTAAAACACACTGAATGCATCGAATGAAATAGAGATCATGTTGAAAAATGACACTTTTGAGACATCTATTTGCAATAAACAATGCAAAACGCTTCATTTGAGTCACACATTTTACAAACAATATACAGGATATGCAGCACAGTGCAAAGAAATGCTGTAAAGTCAAGATGAATACAAACGTAATGAAATGAAATCTTTCAACTTTTAGAAAAATACTACAATGTGAAGTAAACACTTATAAAACAAAGTTGATATTTGCTTAATTAAAAAAAAAAAAAATAGTCGTCAAAAGCTGTCAAAAGTTTTATAAGCAGTTTTATAAGGAAATTAGCTAGTAAGCTTTAGTGCTTCTTTTTTTTAGGAGTATTTGTGTTTTTTGTCTGTGGTGTGTTCAACAAATATTAACCTTAATTACCATTAACATCCATCCATTTTCTATACCTGCTTATCGTACTACTGGGTCACAGGGGACCTGGAGCCTATCCCAGGAGACTACGGACACAAGGCAGGGTACACCCTGGACAGGATGGCAGTCTATTGCAGGGCCCAATCACACGCACTCACACGCTACGGACAATTTAGAGATGCCAATCAACTTACAATGCATGTCTTTGGACTGGGGGAGGAAACCGGAGCACCCGGAGGAAACCCCCAAGGCACAGGGAGAACACGCAAACTCCACACACACATCGCGGAGGCGGGAATCGAACCCCCAACCCTGGAGGTGTGAGGCAAACGTGCTAACCACCAAGCCACCATGCCCCCCGCAATTAACATTAATATTAATTTTTAACTAATTTTGTAGTTAACATTAAAAAAAAAATCTGTGAAATCTAAAATGCTTTTGTACTGACTCAATAATGTAGAATTCCAAAGATGAATATCACTAACAAAATTTGAAGAATAATGAATGAATGAATGAATAAATAAATAAATAAATAAATAAATAAATAAAAGATCCTAAGACTTTTGTACAGTACTGTAAGTACAGGCAAATACAGATATAAAGTGAATAAACATACAACAAAAAGTAAGGCTGCTCATTTTCTACTAGAGAGTATTTCCTCTCTGAGCTTCAGGAGAAGGTGACCTTTTCAGACAGATGTAATTACTAAACTTTGACACTAGAGGGCGAACTCTGATAAAAAAAAAAAATAAAAACACGTTACAACTGAAATAATTTCAATGAAGCGTTTTATGGTTGAATCTGTGTATTTCTGCATACTGGGGTGTGTGTGTGTGGGGTGTGGGCACGTTTTCATACCCATGACCAAAGGGTGAAATAAAGTAAATACAGCAGTGTACGCGGTTGTCCTGTATGTTTTTGCGGTTCAGGCCACTCTCGTCTCTGAAGTACTGCTCAAACTGCTGGTCGATGTAGTCGGCGACTGATTTCCAGCTGAAATTAAACACACTACTAATTAATACACAAATTATAAACATATATATTTTTAACGACCATTACTTCCATTTATTCGTATTTGTTTTCTTAGAAAATCTAATTTGATATATTACATATGTATAGTGTATAAATGCATTTATTACATTATAATTATACAATAGGATATAATTGAAATAAATAAATTTATTTTTAATAATTGGTTTTTATTTAGTCGTATAATAAAAACACTCTGATTAACTACACAATTATTTATTAGATTTATTATAATTTTTAATTATGATTACTTATTAATTACACAATTACTAATAATTAAATTTCATTTTAATTTAATAGAAAGAAACTACAGTCGTTGGTTAAATCTCAAATAAAATCTTTGCTATGTCTCTCTGGGGAAACCCTTAAAGGTCCTGTGTTAAAACCATATTCTAAACAGAGTCTTATTCTATCAAAAAAGGTTCCAGGTAGAACCCTGATATAATGCTATGAACCTTTTGAGGAATCCCTTTTTAATTAAAATGAAAGAAGTGAAGATTATATGCATTTTAGTGCATGGTTATTTGTAGATCACAATATGAATGGAGCACAAAACTCATACCACTCAGTGTTGTTAACTGCATCCCCAAAGCCTGGCGTGTCCACGATGGTGAGTTTAAGTTTGACGCCTTTCTCCTCGATGTCCACTGTGTGCTTCGTGATCTCCACCGTCTGGGTGATCCTCTCTGGAACGAGAACAAGCTAATCGTGTCTCCAATCAGACTAATGCAGAATGCATTAACAAATAAAACTTGGGTAGATTTCAGAAAATGAACAGCATGCGACTTCTTTTCTTGATATAATGTACTGTAAGAATATACTCTTTAAGTGGATATTTGGTTCATTAAGAAATATTGAAAAACGGGGAATTCTTTAGCTGCTATGGTGACTCAAAAGTTTTTCCTTTCAACTTGCTATTGTGCCCTATTGGCTTTGGTTGCTAAACAAATTAGCCAATTTGATACGTCTTTCTGAAAACAGCATGCTCTATTACTATGCTATGTAACATAACCCTCTTATTTCCTTTTCTAGCTAAAGAATAACTTTTAATATATAATATGACAATAAATTAAACAGCATAAATATACAAATTTGTGTGCAAAAAAAAAAGTTTCCTGGGCAACTAATACATGGGATTTGGTGAAAATACCGAATCACTGGTTTGAAGAATATGTTTGTCTTATTTTAAACACATCTGGATTACCTTCAGCATTGAGAAGTTTTCTGTCTTTGTAGAGATCTGTAAGGAAGAGGCTGTTTACCAGGGTGGACTTGCCCAATCCAGACTCCCCTAACAGGACAAAAAAGGGGCCGATGAGAAGAAATAGAAAGAGTGGGGCACCCCAAAGAAACATTAGACTCCTCAGTGGAATTACAATCAGGTTTATTTTACCTGCTACCATTAGAGTGAAGTCAAAGCCCTTTTTCACAGATTTGCGGTGAACTTGATTTGGCAAGGTCGCAAAACCCACATACTCTTTATCCTGGTCCTGTGAGAGAGAGAGAGAGAGAGAGAGAGAGAGAGAGAGAGAGAGAGAGAGAGAGGGAGGGAGTCAGTAACCTGCAGTTTGCTATAGCACAGACTGAACATTTAGGCATTGAGAAGAACCTGGCAAGAAACCGAACTGAACGTGGTATTTCAGAAAATTACATAATATGGGATCCCTTCAGCTCTCGGCTATTTTAAGCTGAGCAGCAAAGCACAGTTCCTCTGTAGTTGGGAAACCGAATGGTGACAAAATTGGATGAATATAACGGAGGTTATAAAAGCAGCCACCTTTAATTAGATCAAATTACAAGTGTGGAAAGGACCACCAGCATTTTAGACATGTGCACTCTACAGCATTTTAGACATGCCAACAAAAATCCAGAGCCATAATGATCTCTACTTAAAGAAAAACAAAAGATGTACATCAGTCATACAATTATTTACTATATGTAAGCCACTCACTCACTCACTCGCAGTTTGCATTTTCTATCCAGTTTTTTTTTTTATTTTATTGAGTGCTTGTGTTTAAAGGCACAGACTGCTACTGAAAAACCCTTCTCAGACACATCTAGACAAGAAAAATCTGTAAACATAGAAGACTACAGTCAAGGTCATTGTAACTATGCAATTAATTACTAATTATTGATGTAACTTCATCAACACTATAGAACACTCAGCTGAACCAAATAAAGGATATAGATTTTTGTAGGTGGTAATGAATGAAAAAATAGAACTTGACACCACGTTACAAAAAAATCTGCAAGTTGTAGAGTAGCACATGTATGTCAATTATGAAGTGTGTGGGCTACAAACTGAATCTTCTGCCAAAAGACTATACGTAACAATTTTATTAATCATCTGAAACAAGAACTTTCATTAACCCAGCCTGATTCTAGTAGTCTCAATACGATGGGAACACTGAATAAACTCACGTTTTGGTGCACTCTAGTATACCCAAGTATGTTTTTGGAGGTGGCAGAACACCAGAATAGTAAAAATTAAAGCATAGTAAAATGCTACCCAGGACTTATTAACTGATTGATTGAATAGTTAAATAATTGATTTCATTAATTCTTCTAAATCTTTAATAACTGTTTATCCTGACCAGGGTTGTGGTGGCTTTAGAGTCTATCCTGGGAAATACTGGTTACGAGGCAAGAATATACCATGTACATTTATCTACACATGGGGCAATTTCAAGCAGTCAATCCACAATCCACAGCATGTTTTGGGAGTTGGGAGGAAGCTAGAGAACCTACAGGGAACCCACACAGACACATGGAGAATATGCAAAACTCTACAGAGTTACCCGAGCTCAAGAACGAGCTGGGTATCCTGGAGCTGCTTTAATACATGCCTGCACAGAAAAGCGAAGAATGATGTGATTTGGTTTGTGTGTCTAAGCTAAGTCCTGCCTTTAAACTGATGTTTCAAAGCTAAAACTCAAACTATGGTTAATGCTGCCACCAAATCCAGTCACACGTTCAGTTCATCTTTAAAAACAATTCCACTGTCATTCTTAAGATGTGATTCGTTCCATTCAAATCCATCCTCTACACCAGGTCTCCCGGCATTACCTCAGCAGAGTCATAAGGGTCAAAGCGACCCCATGGACTCTTGGGCCTGGAAGGGCTGATGGGCGATGGGCTGAAGGGAGGTGGCAGATCCACATATCCAGCCTGAATGAGGTGCTTGAGGTCAGACTCAACTTCTCTCTGGGCTCTGCATAGTGCAGGAAGCCTCAAATAAGTAGCCGTTCCCTCTGTGTGGGGACTGTCATGACCTTCAGCCTCACAAGGGGCAAATAGGTGCCCATCTCTCACAGAATGGTGTCCCATGAGATTCTCCAGTTCAGAGTCCTCCGAATCTTCCTTGGTGTGGCTTGAGTCCTGGGGGGTAGGTTGGACGTGGCATGGGTTGATGGTGAGTGGTCAAGAAAGAATTGCATAAGTTGTGTAAGATTTGGGAAAATAGGGTGGGTCGGGGTGAGGAGGGGTGAAATTAAAAGAGATGTTTTAGTGGTTAAATGCAAAATGAAAGAACTTTGTGATGGCAAATCAAGCTTCAGGAAACAAACAATTTCTTTGGAACCCCATATCTTCTCTGGGAAGAATAATTAATTAAAAAAGTAAAATTAATGAAATCAAAGTTCAAAGAGTTATTAGTACTCACAACAGTCAATATACACAATACACATTATATAACAAAGAGATCAAAGAAGTGCATTAGTTAAATGAGGGTTGTCCTACTCCAGACGTACAATCCTAAGAGCTTCTTAAGGCTAAGAAATGAAATGGTCTTAAATGGCTGAGTCAGTCACCTGACCTCAACCCAACAGAACATGATTTTTATTTACTGAACAAGCAAGCAGCTAGTGAAGGCAACTTAAGTAAAGGCCTGGAAAAGCAAGATTACGTTTAGGTGTCTTTATTTGTTATACATTACTTTCTTCTCATATCCCATCCTTGGGAGTTGGGGTCAGAGCATAGGGTCAGCCACGACTCCTGCGCCCCTGGAGCAGGTGGGGTTAAGGGCCTTGCTCAAGGACTCAGCAGTGGCAGCTTGGCGGTGTTGGGGCTTGAACCCCAATCTTCTGGTCAACGACCAAGAGCCTTTACCACTTGAGCTACCATCGCCCCAAGATGTCCAAGGTTTCCCAAAGACTAAAGGGAGTCATTGGCTACAAAGGATTTGCACCCAAACATTAAAAAAAAAAAAAAAAAAAAGCTGTAATTAATTCCTAAACTGGCAAAATAACAAAAATGGTCAGTGTTGTCCAGACATTTATGACTGTATCAAGAAGGCTGTTATGAAACAAATAACCATGATATATTACTTCGAGTGTATCCAGATAAGAATCAATTCAGAAGCATATTCATATTTCCAGATGCTGGATTAGACACGTTGCATTACAGCACTGAAAGTGCACATGTGGCACTCATTCCACTGCATCCAAATCAAACTTGACAAATCCTGCATGAAAACAGACGTTCTGTAGTTTCGAGACCATGTGAAGAATGAAGTGCAAGTTCATGAACAAGAGGCTCTCAGAAAAGAACTTGACACAAGCATTCTTAGAAATCTTCAGCTGGTTTACTTGGTGCAACCATTAAGTGCCTCGGGTTCGAGTTCGGGCCACACAAAAAGGACCAATAGTCGCTCAGGAAAATCTCGTGACTGGCATTCTGTAAAGTCTAGTGGCTAGTATACAAGTTAGCTGTTAGCTATTTATGCCTAGCTGCTTTATTTGTCACATAACCTATGAGTCTATGTGACAAACAAGTTAGCTGTTAGCTAGATATAATGGCAAAAGCAGCTAGCTATAAGTCTACGTGAAAAATTAACAAGTTAGCTGTTAGCTAGATACAGCTATTACATTATTATTATTATATACAGCTATCGGGACATATTTGTAAAGAGTCTCGTGTCAATGTAATCAGAAGTGTTCTAGTTAGATAATTTGTAAACGTCTCACATTATTATTGTGTTTATTACTGTATTAGTGTTATATATAAATGTATCCAAATATATTTGTATATATATTACATTTATTTGTAAAATATATACAAATATATAAATTTGTAAAACAGCTATGGTGCCTTATCTAGTCCAAATTGTAACATATTATCTTCAGAGCTCTTGGTAAGGCAAAATGGAAGATAAAATAAAAACATTGTTCAGAATTGTAAAAGCTGTTGAAAATTAGCATGTCATGTATATTAGCATGCAGTGACATTGCAGCTTGTCTCCAACCAGTAATAACCTGAATATGCAGTAATGTATTGACAAAGTGGCAAAAATCAGGAAACTGACTCATGATGGGCATGGAATGGTTGCCAGTACCTGCTCTTCCTCACGCTTCTTTGGTTTAGGAGATGCTGGAATGGAGTCCTGGTCATCAGACTGCACACCACTGTAACAGTCCTCAATTGGTTCCCATTGCTCACTGTCCTCCAGTGCTACAGGAGTTACTGTGCAGTCTGCCATCTCCAAACAGGAAGGGATATACATTTAGAGTTGGATGTAAATGGGGCGAAGGTGAAGTGAAGATAAATGTGTAAAAGTGACAAGAGTCCATTATGTCACAGCAATTTTTGGAAGATTTAACAGACAGGGAAAGAAGGGGGGGAAAAAAATGAGGTCTGAAAGCCACAACTGGATGCTAAAAATGGTGAAGGATGCCAAAAAAAAGCAAATCAAGCAGCCTACTTGAGCTTTTGCCTGGGAGCGTACAACATTCAAAGTGGTTTTTCATATGGCAAGCATTTCTTTAAAATATCTAAAAAGATGACATACATCAACACGAGTGTGTTAGTCTAGGCCTGTCAGTGTTCATTAAAATACTTATTTTTGAAAAGCCTAGAGTCTGAGCAAGTTCCTAAAATATACCATGGTGAGCAAAGCAGAACCTTAAATTTACGGCAACAAATATAATTCCATAATACCAGAAATAGACAGTGCTACCATATAGAGTATGTTTTCCTTTCACCCATAAACATTTCACAAACTATGTGCGATAGAGGGAGAAAAGTCAGACTGAAACCCTAAAGGCAAAAATATTCATCATTGAGGACAGCTGTGAATTCCTTGCCAGACAGGCTTGCTTGTTCTTGATTTTGGACCATTATTAGATTTGATTTTGGACCAAAATTAGATGTAGTTTCAAAACTTTGTGAGGTACAGAACCTAGAATCTACAAAGATAGCACTCATCGTTTTTAACAGATTCTGGTTTCATTTGATTTGGGGATGCTGACCTGTTTCAGCCTGTGTGCTGCAAGATCAATGTGTAATCAGCTTACCAACACACCAGGCTATACTGACCTAATTTCAACACAATGGTCAATAGTGTAACCACAGGCTACCTTCATTAAAATTATAGTGAGCAAAAAAACCCAAAACAGACCATGCATAAAGGTTTTGTTTTTCTAGTCTCAGCAAGTAATATGTCCCCTTTCTGTTGGCTGTGAACAATATCACAGTGTCTGAAGTATAGAGTCTTTAAATATTGCTCAGCCTACATTTCAGAAATAGAAAGCACTCCTTATAATCCATGATAAAGAGTAGGTCAAGACTGCAATGTCCTCGTTTTGGAAAATAGCTGTGTGCAGCGAATCAAAAAGAGTTAATCTCAGAAAGCAAAACACGGAAATAAAGTTGTAAAGAAACATACGGACACATCCATCCACTCCAAAAAAAAGGAGCTTAAATTGCTCAAAAGGCTTACCTATAGACCTCTTTAACCAGTGCTTACCTGTGAAACCTCTGTGAAACAGGATTAAACAAATGAAATTTCTTGGCTCGAAAGATCCAGTTCCACATACCTTGTTCAAACCCAGATACCAAACCAGTGGCTGGCCTTTTATACCAGCATGCTCTGGGTCGTGGTGTCCTTCAGCCTCATCGAGCTGCCCCAAGGGGGCCAATCAACAAAACTCCAATCTGATCTATCCATGATGATTCCACACTGTTAATGTGTGTGAGTTTCTGTCAAATAATGATGCAGTAAGTGACTAACTGCAACCCAGTCAAAGTGATGGGATTTTTGTTTATGAGCATTTTTAATGCTTCTATTAACTGGTCAAGCTCTAGAAATTCACAATAATTACTGCAGAAGGAAGGAAAGGAGACTGACAGTTCATTCAGCCAGCAACCTCTTACTGTAATTAAGGCTTTAAACAGCTTTTTGTGCAACTCTGCTTCCACGTAGTGGAAAATCTCACCAAAGTTTTGAGCTGAGAAGGCAACATTTGAAGAGATGCATCAGAGCTCCACAGGAAAGTGGAAAGTTTTAGAGAGAAATACATCCAGAACACCAACAGCAGCACCATTAAGAGCCATTTTAATGTTATCTTTCTCTTCATCTATTATCAGCCTCAATGATCAAAAGCTTCTAAGAAATAGACTGAAGTAAAGTCCAGATATTGCCGACAGTGGTGGGGAACTATGTAGAAACACCACACCAGTCAAGGAATATCATTAGGAATAATAATTACAAAACAAATTCTCTTCCAAACTTGTGCTAACATTATATCCATGGGGTCTTCCTAACAACTGTCTGAGGATCTTGAAATGAAGCTAGTTGATGCATGCAATCAAATATATTCAATTCCAGCACACAGTTTTCATTATCTGAAATGTCATGAGTCATGGGACACTGTTCTACTCTGCATCAATGCATGCATATTCATGATCTGCATGGAAGAGTCATCAGAAAGAAACTTTAGCTGTGACCTCATCCTAAAGCTTTACATCTGAAGTTTGCAAGACAATATCTAGATAAGCTGAAGCCACTGATAAAGGAACTGATGAAGTCAAAATGGAATTAATAACAATTACCAATGGTCTATTCGAAGGGAAATAAAACAGCGTTTGATGAAAAGAATACCAAGAATGCCAACTACTAAGCATTGGGGTGGATCTATTATGCCGTGGGGTTGTGTGGCAGTCAGGAATCACAGCACAGGTAGATGTTTGTTGAGGTTTATTAAATATCAGTAAATGTGTCGCATTCAGTCAAAAAAAAAAAAAAGGGGGCTAAAAAGATCCAATACCATTTAAAAACCACTATCAACTATTCAAGCTGAAACTTTTGAAATGTCCCTAATTGTCCACTTACATAAACTTATGAAAATGTTTAGTTAGATTTTTTTCAAAATGAAGAATTTTAAAAAACCCAAGGGGGTGTGGAGTTTAGTACTCAGTGTGGCATCCAAGCCTGGGCACGTACCACAATTCATATTTTGATCCTATTTTGTTAATCAAACAAAAAGAAATTGTGCAAAAAAAAAAAAAAAGATTGAATTTTGACTTTTGCATATGGCTCTATATCATTGGCCAATTGTCTATTTAACAGAATTCAGACACAGCAACATCCAATGAGTTTTCCCAAGACTGCCACACTAGTGTTACAGAAGTATCTCCAATCCATGCATTGTCAATGTTCAATGTCAAACTTTGGAATTTTCTCAGGAACTTGTAGATAAAAATAACTGAAACTACTCCTGCTCCATTATAAAGTTTTCAAGAAAAGCACAAACACGTGGAATGAACCAACATCATGTAATGCACACGTAAACTTTTGTTTTACAATCCACAGTTCCAGCGGTTCACAAAAAACAATCAGAACATAGTGCATCATTAAAACCGTACACACGTAGTATCCATGATAACAAATTACACCCAGTCGAGTTTGTTTCTGGGTGATTTAACCTTCTCAAAGGCTCTATTGTGTAGCTGAAGTAAGCGCTGTGAAAAGCGAGGGAGGCTGACAAGCAGCAATCTTGGATCTCGGATGAGGTAAAGCTTGTGGTTTTTCCTCGCACCGCACTAACATACAAGTAAAGAACACTCTTTTAAAATATACAGTCAAGTGTATCATAATAAAAGCCTTGACTCCTGGGAAGCCTGGATGGCACAGTTGATTTGGTAATGCTCCAGAGAGGTACTTATCTATCTTCAGTCAAAATACAAGGGAACAAGTCATGATGGGGAAAACCTTTTGAGCACATGCTGGGTAAATTGTTTAGCGGAATACATTATGCAGCAGGTAAGCACTTAAGGCATCGTATAAACTCCTTTGGGTTCCATTCTATTTATATTTTCTAAGATTAATTGGGCAGAGAGGAATACAACCACCAGCAATGTCAAGAGGTCGAATGGGATGTGCTGGATGTAGATTACAGTTACACCCTTGACTATAAAACCTTAGAGCTTTGGTGCTAAAAGTGGCTATCTTCTTCATGGGGCTGAGCAACAGGGTGGGTCTTAGGAGGGAAAGTGAGGATATCAAGCAAAAATAAAAGAAGAAGTTTGACTGATCAAAGAAGGCTTGAAGATGACGAAGTAAATGAACAAGAACAAGCCACCCAACTCCAACTGGCACTGCAGACGACCAACCACAGGCTTGTCTTGCCAACATGCACAGAAGCGCAATGTAATGTAAATCAAGCGCTTCACACAAAATCTGGACTTTAAGACAAGAAGCTGTGAATTTTGTAATCCGGTGACTATATCAGACACGGAAAAGATCACTGTGTCGCAGGGTTTAAATATAGTTTCTGGGACTCATGAGTGCCACAACAGAAAAGCGGTCACAATTATCTTGACAAGTCAAGAGAGTGCTGTCTGTGCTGGAGGATGGTATTAGTCTCTGCTCAAAACAACATCCAAAGTTGTGTGTTTCTGTGAGCTCATGTATGAAGAAGACCCTGGCAGTTTGCCTTCTCTGATTGGTAGTTATGGTACCATAGCTGGTTGGTATGTGGGAACTGGGAAAATAACCAAATTGGAAGAAAATGGAGTGTGTATAGTCAGTCAGCTTTGTTTATGATGCACATCATTCAAATGAGTTACATTTTATAATCACTTGTATAGCACAACTTTACAAAAACCCAAATATACATTTAGGTCCCTAATGATCAAGCCAGATGACAAACCGGAATAAGAAGTCCACTCAAAAGTGACCCCAAACTCTGACATGATGCTTCATAAACCATGGGTGAAACACCTGAGGCCGGCTCATCTGAGGATGAGACACCTGCTCCCAATGGGGTTTTTAGGTATCGGGGTCATTCTGAATTGTTTTGCGTTAGGATGTCACAGTAACTTGACTTGGTATAATTGTGTCAGAATCTTATGAGAAGCTACATCTCCTTCCAGCAGCGCGTGTAAACTGGAGCTGTGAATGATGCGCTTGTTCGGATCGGCACAGCAGAGCTCTTTGTGAGTCAGACCAATAAAGGGCACACTGGTTCATGTGTTTGTGTGAGAGTTAAGAACACAGGGAGTCTCTCATAGGGCAACTCAGGTGCACACAACACTCTACTCTGTACTCTGCTGGTGCAAAATGTTCATGCATGTGCACATATGAAATGTCCTTTTACTGCACTCAGCATAAAATCTCCTGCAGGTGGCTTTAGACAAGCAAATGATCACATCAGCTAAACCGTAATTATAACACGGTTACATATCAGCCACAGTGAAATACAGCCAAGACAAACCACTTCAGTATTATCTCCAACATCTGAAGGATAACATATCAGCAAGCAGTCAACGTACAAATCGAAACAAGCGTGCAAAATGCAAACATACCTCGGAGTCGCTGTTTAATTCAACGGTCGCTGCCATTGGCTCGGCTGCACCGCCAAACAAACCGGTGAAGGTGTTATCAAGCAGTCAAGAGAACGACCACACAGAAGGCAAGTAAACATGGCCCGGTGTTCAGCTCTGTCTGCCCGTCAATCCCTCCACAATTCCTTACATGTGGTCTCATTTGCATAGACACGCCCCCAACACATGTAGCTGCAAAACTCTCTCTGTCTGT
>JAUCMX010000022.1:13777190-13804690 GCA_033459395.1 Hemibagrus guttatus | reverse complement strand
ATATTACTTTAAAAATAATAATAATAATAATAATAATAATAATAATAATAATAATAATTCTTATTACTAGTGATGTAAAGCCTGAAAGCTTAAATTCGGCTTCTTTTCTGTGCAGAAAATTTAAAAAATTCCCAAAGTGTTTCCTGTCTGGCCTAATAGTAAAATAAGGGTCTAGAACTGGAGTCTTGGACCCTGGTCTCTGGCTTGTCATTTGTACTGGGACTTGTAAATATGTGGTTTATAACAATAATATAAGTAATTACTTCTTCTAATTTAAACAAACACTGCCACGAGGCTTTTCCTCAAAATGAATTCGGATGTTTTCAATTTTGATCTTGAATCTGCCTTCTTGTCATTTGGAGTCGGTCTTGCTCTAGCTTCCTTAAGACTCAATCTTGACTTGGACTTGACAATGGCAGGCTTGATTACAGCTCTCAAGCAAAGCATCACTGATATAGAACCCAGCAGTAAGCACGAATTATGTGTATTATCACACCCTTATTTTCTTCCATCATTCAGATTTCTCTATGCATTGACACCCAAGACTTCATTCAGCTTTTGTGTTTCACTCCAGTAGAGCTCATGATTCTGTATGCATTACCTTCCTGCACAGTATGAATGCAGACACATGGGGCAGTGGTAGCTCAAGTGGTCAAGGCTCTGGGTCGTTGCCCGGAAGATCTGGGTTCAAGCCCCAGCACCGCCAAGCTTCCACCAATGGGCCCTTGAGCAAGGCTCCCAACCCACCCTGCTCTAGGGGTGGTATAGTATCAATATTTGTGATACAGTATGTAACAATGCGCTTTTTTGAAAGATCACAAGTATTGAAATATATTTTTTAAATATTTTTTTTAATGTTAAATGAAAATGATCATTAGAAGCAGATGATTATATGTTAGAATTTATTTTATCCAAAGTGACTTACAAATAAGGTAATACAAGAAACATAAACAAAAACAAAAAAAAACATTTAGCTCTTATCCAGAGCAACTGACATTTATGTCAATTTTATACAACTGATTAGTTGAGGGTTAAAAGGGCCTTAATCAAGGGCCCAGCAGTGGCAGCTTGGAAGTGCTGGGATTATAACTCACAGCATTCTGATCGGTAGTCCAACAAGTCCCGAAGCACTGACATGACACAACCACACACTTTTAAGTACTAATCTGTGTAAGTGTTATGTGCAAACACATTGTTAGTACATTTAGTTGTGTTTCGTGGTTTTCTCAGCTGCCAAAACCAGGGAAAAGCCTGAAACATGACATACCTATTTTTACAACATTATTTTTATTACTAAAATTTTAATTTTGTAGATATAAAAGTCAAATTTCTATTATTAGTATTTTTGAAATAGATTTTTGTAGTAAACCTATATATTGTCATTCATTCATTGTCTACCGCTTATCCGATCTACACTCGGGTCACGGGGAGCCTGTGCATCTCAGGAGTCATTGGGCATCAAGGCAGGATACACCCTGGACAGAGTGCCAACCCATCGCAGGGCACAAAAAAAACCCCCCCCCCCACACACACACACACACACACACACACACACACACACACACACACACACACACACACACACACACTCTCATTCACTCACGCAATCACACACTATGGACAATTTAGAGATGCCAAACAACCTACAATGCATGTCTTTGGACTGGGGGAGGAAACCGGAGTACCCGGAGGAAACCCCCGAGGCACGGGGAGAACATGCAAACTCCACACACGGCGGAGGCGGGAATCGAACCCCCAACCCTGGAGGTGCGAGTAAAATGTGCTAACCACCAAGCCACCGTGCCCCGCCACCTATATATTGTGATACATATTATTGTGTTTTCTCTATTGTAATGCACATCACCCACTTTTATTACTGACCTTCTTCAAGCGATGAGACAAATGATTAATCTACTGTACAAGTGTACTAAAAATAAAAATAATAAGGAATGCTTAAATTGATATTTAAAGGTTAATATGCATCACAGAAATCCTGCTATTTGTCATCTGAAATTCTAAGCAGACGACTAAAACATTGCTCTTTTAATATCCTATAAGGACGAACGCGAACACATTAAAATAAAAAAAAAACTCTTACAAAAAGAGATTAATGGTGAAAAAAGAAAAGAAAAGTGTGCGCTAATAGGAGACCTCCAAATCTCAGTACCCTAGTGCAATAACATCCTCTGAAACTTGTGTGGTGAAAAGATGCTTATTTTACGCTATTTTGGTCGAATCCAACTTGAAGGCAAGGCTTAAGTAAACACTGCCTTATGGAGGCTTGGATGGCTACCAAAAGTACAGTTAGCTGAGCTACATACAAAAGAATGTTGTGTGATATAAATAATTGCACCCAGTAGTATGCCTTTAAAAGTGTGGCATTCAAATAAATCACAGGATGGAGGTGAATCTCTAATAAGCCGTTTAGAATAATAAACAGGAACTCAGCCATTCAATGCAGCTGCACTCTCACTTTCATCATCTGCAAGGTTCCAAAGGAAACCAGGGATTATTCTGTCTATTGCTTTTCAATGGGCCTAAAGTTACTGTAAAGGTGGAATTTCTTTTCACGCAGGAACAAAGAACAGTGGGGGGGTTCAGAGCTTTGGGGAGCAAAGCGATGACTGCAGGCTCTACCTGAGACAAAAAACAATAGAATTAGACATAACAACTGAGGCATGCTTGAAATAGCAATCTGATTTTGCCCTTTGAACACGTCTCCATGTCCCCGAATGGGATCATAAACATTTTAGGTACACAAGTTCTTTTAAAAGCTAGGTCAAATCAAAATGGGTGACATGACATCAGCATTTTAGGATAGATTTTAGTTCTTTGGTGTGACTGAGCAAAAAAGTAAAGAAAAAGGATGCATTTTGCCATTTAAGGAAGTAAAATATGATTTTTTGTTTTAACTGGCTGTCAGTATTAAAAGAAAAATCTACCCTAAACTTAAACTTGCAAATTGATCTTTATAATTTTTTTTCATTGTATGATGAAATTTCATTCATGATGAAATTCTTTGTTCCCTTTTTTCATTGGCATGTTGCTCTAGTTTTAGGTTTTATATTTTACCCACAATGCCAATCTGTCTACACACTGATATACTGACAATAGTTTTGGGAATTATCCCTTGCTTCAGCTGTACCTGAAGCAACCAGTGCAGCAGCGCTTTACTCCATTTGTCTTCTCTCTCGCTTCCTCATTTGTGCACCCTACTCAATCAAGTCAGATTACAAAGCTTTCAAAACCATCATGCTCGTCAGATCTCTAACAAGGTGAGCGGAGTCTATGACGTAACTCAGCGTCACAATGCATTCTGGTACTTTTGTAACTAGCGTGTGTTTTCTCGACTAGTTCTGCACTTCTTTAACATGACATTGAACTTAAATGGAAAACAGTGAGTGGGAAAACAAAGCTAGCTTCATTTTTGTTTTTAGGAGCTAAAACTGAAACCTGGTCTTTTATCACTCATGATTGAGATATATATAGATCTTATGTAGATATAAATCTTAGCATAAATGCATGAGCAATATCCATCTCTAATATTAAAAGAGCAATTATTTGCATGAAAATAAATACAGCACTAATGTATAAATTTGCTTCAAAAGCTGCTAATTTGAAATATTTAATGTACTGTAATTTCACTATATTCATTCATTCATTGTCTACCGCTTATCCGATCTATTCTCGGGTCACGGGGAGCCTGTGCCTATCTCAGGCGTCATTGGGCATCAAGGCAGGATACACCCTGGACGGAGTGCCAACCCATCGTAGGGCACACACACACACACACACACACACAACCACACACACTACGGACAATTTTAGAGATGCCAATCAACCTACAATGCATGTCTTTGGACTGGGGGAGGAAACCGGAGTACCCGGAAGAAACCACCGAGGCACGGGGAGAACATGCAAACTCCACACACACGGCAGAGGCGGGAATCGAACCCCCAACCCTGGAGGTGTGAGGCAAACGTGCTAACCACTAAGCCACCGTGCCCCCCCATTTCACTATATTAAATTAATTAAAGTGCAAGTTTTCTTTAAATTACTTTAGTCTTGTTATTCTTTTCACCACAGTGGAAAAATAAAAATTGAAAAATAAAAATATTTAAAAAAATTAAAATAAAAAATTTGTTCCGTTTTAGAGGCTATTTTAGAGCTAACACAGTAGTCATGCTATTTAGCATTAGCAGTTTACTAGCTAGCATTTTTGGCTGCTTTGAGCAACAAGTGCTACTTCTACATTTTGGTTTATAAAAAATAAAAATATAAAAAATTAAAATAAAAATCTAGTCTGTTTTTAGAGCTAACATAGCAGTCATGCTAGTTAGCAGTAGCACTTTACTAGCTAGCTTTTCTTTGCCACTGTGAGCAACAAATACTACTTCTCCATTTTGGTTTTTCAGACAGTAGACTGTCCTCTTGCTTTCCATTAGCATACACTTAATGGACATTTTCATTATTTCACAAGGCTAGAGTCGAGATAGATGAAACTGGCGCAATGTTATACAGAATTAACAGTAAGGTCCATCCACAGGTCACACAAGGAGCATCTTCATGCATTAATTCAAATACACAAATTTAACAATGACATTGAGTCCATATACAGTATAGAAATGACAGCAGGTGGGAATATACAGTCCATATGCAGAAATCTTTAAAATGGAAGGAAAACATGATAATTCATGAACATTTACTTTTCATAAATGTTTAGAATCTTCTCTATTAGTAAGTCTGCTAACTAACATAAGCCAACCTCATTGACTGACATGATAATTCACCTCTTTGAGTGAAATTCTCACACTACACCTACTCAAAAACATTATGAATTTATGGATTCAAAGACATCAAATAAGGTCCACTCTGAGAAACAGCTAGCAGTCCACGAATAAACTGATGAAAGCAAATGACTTTCTGCACTCCTTTTCTTTATTCAAGCAAACTGTATTTTTCAAAGCACAAATTTGATTCACATTTGATCTGCTTCTTTAAGACTTTCCTACTGGTCTGTGATTGGAACAGCACCCGGCTGCTCGCTCATTTGAGCCTACACTCCATTCTGTTCACTATAATCAGTGCCTCCTAAAACAAACCTTTTACAGTAATGCAGACCTTAAATGCTGACAGGAAACAGACCTAATCAATAACACTACTGCAAGATGTAATGATTAGTTTAGAAGCCCTTAGCTCCTTTTATAGATGATTTGCTTCAATGCTTACTGTACTGCTGTTTGGCTTTCACACATACACAGCAAATATATTTACACTGGAATTTGATATATACTGTGTGTGTGTGTCTAACCACATGCAGAATAAGTGCAGTATACTTGCAGTCATTTATTGCGATATTCACTTGTAATTCAATGTACAACTGACCAATGTACGTAACGTACAAATGTACGACAACTTCCTGTGGTGTTCCAGGTTTTCTGACGTTTTATGTGAACGGCAATTTAGCTGATGTAGGTGTCCAGAAATCTCCCTTTGTTTTTAACTACAAACAAAGAACAGCACAGAACATTGGTCAGGTAAAATGAGCTGATTTGCATATTTCAAGTGATGTAATGAATAATCTGATCAGTCTGTGAATATAAATGCATGTGGCTAATATCTCGATTCAGATAAAATATAGTAACTACT
The DNA here is from genome assembly GCA_033459395.1 of Hemibagrus guttatus. NCBI lineage: Eukaryota > Metazoa > Chordata > Actinopteri > Siluriformes > Bagridae > Hemibagrus > Hemibagrus guttatus. The sequence continues at coordinate 13,799,041 of JAUCMX010000022.1, read as the reverse complement.
ATATTACAAGTAAAAAAAAAAAAAAAAAAAATCAAGAAAAATCATTGCACACTTGTGGGCACAAGTGTAAAAAGCACTGTAGAAAAGGGGGCGTGGTCAAGTGTCAGGTGTGGATGAATAGTGGAGGCGGGGACAAACTGGCAGGTAACTTGTTATTGCGCCCACCTGTGTCTTATTACCGTCTGCCTACTTATGTGTGTTTAATTTTAGGTCACATCTGTGAGCTAGAGAGAGAGACAAAGCTGACAGAGCTGAGTGAACAAACACAGTTAGCTTATGTTTGAATGAACTTGAAATTGAACTTGGAAGAGACAATCCGTGAATGACTTCAAGGTTGAAAAATGAAAAATACAAGTAAAAGAAACAGGAAATGCTGTAAAAAGTTGCCTGTCCCTCATGTACTCCTTTAGACAACACACATGGGGTCTAAACACAGATATAACAGTTGTTTTGTATTTAGTGCCACACCTCATCTTTCGTCACTGCCGCACATGCCACGAGTGCTTGTCTGGGGATTTGGCCCTGACTACCGCCTGTCTCGCTGCCATTTTTAAAAAGGATGTAGAAATGCCAAAGGCAAAAAGCCACAGTAACACACATGATTTTCCTCCTATCCCGGTTATGCAGCTAATTAATGCCAAGCCATATCAATCCCTAACCTCTCAGTAACCGAAAGGAAACCTTCTGCTTCCTCTAGCTATTTAAATAAAACCACACATCAACACACTATTACACAACTGGAACTTTCTGGATTATATATTTCGCAAGTCATCATCTTTAGATACATAAATATCTACAAGGGTAGTATGTATAAGAATTTGTATGTAAATGTAGAATATGTAATGTCTTGGATTATATAATTTACAGCAGAAGATACTCTGAGCTAATCAAGTGGGATTAGTTTGCCTCAAGAAGATTTACGTGAGTACTGACTATGTCGGAGTCAAATCCAGAACAAACATGTATATTAAGCATAAAAAGACAGAATGCTCAAAAACATTTGTCCAATGCTAAATTTAGACATCCTTCAGAAGAAGCAGTTACATTCAAAGTAATAAATAGTAATAGCTAGCAATAGCTTTTTTTTTTTTTTGCGCTATTGAAAGATTTGGGGCAAACTCAGACAAGCTGGCGTTAGAATGAATGATAAAAGAGACCATTTTTTTTCTGCCCTGGCTTAACACAATTTACATAATGGAAAAATAAAATGTTTTTCAAGTTTAAAGTGTTATTTAGGATGTTGAATCTAAGCTACATTAGCAAATGCTAATACTAGCTTGTGCTGCTGCTCTTGCGCTAGCTTAAGGTGAGCTGAGGTGAGGTGGCAAGCATTTTTAATGAATTTGAAAGAAAAATATATTTTGGGAAATCAAAATATTCTTCATTTATCAATTTCACACAGAATTGATCAGTTTACATGTGGGAACCCTACAGATGTTATAAGGAGTGAATGAAAGGAAGGTTTAAATGTCTTCCATTTTTAATATGAAACAAAACATGATACTCCACCACAGATTAGGTTTTAAAGAAATGCAAATTTTACAGTCAGTTCCACAAGATTAAAATGCATATAATACATTGTACTTATTAACTTTATTTATTCTTATATTACTTACTACACCGATCAGGTATAACATTCTGAGCAGTGAGAGGTGAAGTGAATAACACTGATGATCTCCTCATCATGGCACCTGTTAGTGGGTGGGATATATTATGCAGCAAGTGAACATTTTGTCCTCAAAGTTGATGTGTTAGAAGCAGGAAAAATGGGCAAGCGTAAGGATTTGAGCGAGTTTGACAAGGGCCAAATTGTGATGGCTAGACGACTGAATCATAGCACCTCCAAAACTGCAGCTCTTGTGGGGTGTTCCCCGTCTGCAGTGGTCAGTAGCCATCAAAAGTGGTCCAAGGAAGGAACAGTGGTGAACCGGCGACAGGGTCATGGGCGGCCAAGGCTCACTGATGCACGTGGGGAGCGAAGGATGGCCCGTTTGATCTGATCCAACAGATGAGATACTGTTGCTCAGATTGCTGAAGAAGTTAATGCTGGTTCTGATAGAAAGGTGTCAGAATACACAGTGCAGGACAGGTCAGGGCTGTTTTGGCAGCAAAAGGGCGACCAGCACAATATTAGGCAAGTGGTCATAAATGTTATGCCTGATCGGTGTATGTGTTAGTATAGCAAAATACTTTTAAGGCAATAGATTTAATGAAATAAAAGCAAGACTTCTCAAATCAAAATCAAATCAATGTGCTTCTCTGTGAGTTAGACAAAGTACACAACCAACTGCTATACAATATTGGCTTTCCCTGTTGGACTGCGCTGGATCGTTCACATGTTATTCATAAAATCATCTTCTATAACAGCATGGATCTGACAGTTTATATTAGTGCGCTTGTTCTTGTTCTAATACATAATTATTTTTATGGCTACTGGACCATGTTAACATTAGCTGATTTTTTTTTTTTTGCACTGGAAAGAAACATGAGCACTTTTGGAAGGAGTCTCCAGTTTCAGTATTTAGTAAAAGTCAGATGTAAAACTAACACTGTAAGAAGCTAGTGAGAAAACAAGTGTTTCTAGTGATTTTAAGGTAAGTGATTACACAAACATGATTCATGGACGTTATCAGATTCAATGCATCTCAGATCAAATATACATTGCTTCCAAGAATGTGTTAAAAGAAAGAAATGTTGTAAGACAAATAAAGCACATGGACAACAGGACATGATGCTCTTGGACATTATTTAACTCGTAATGAGATGGTAATGAAACCATCACACCACCCTGTTCATTATTTTCCTACAAAAGCAAGCCCTGTTGTGTATTATTCCTTACTAACCATTCAAATACTAACAAATCAGTAGTGAATAGATTATGGTTTCAAACATACGAAGAGTCTTGTTATTTCAAGTCTATTGTGTTTACCATCCTTTAGGTTTGACTCTGGTCTGTTTTTTTTTTTTTTTTAAGGCGGCTTGTTTTTATTTTTTCTTGTGTTTTGACCTTTACCTTTCTTCTCAACCCGCAACCCACACGTTACACCAATGTTCCAGAGCTGGAGCATGTAGGAACAAGTGTTGTAGTAACACAACACAAGACACAATGAATCAGAGAGCACTGGTTAAATATATATCTTTTTGTACACACATACTGCAATGTATACTCCAGTAGGATGGTGGTGGGTGGCTGTAGTTCCCCTAAACGCATCCGTGGGTGGAAACTGCATACAGATTTTCGGACTGAGATAAAATGATACCGCCTGATGAGATCCCGTAAATCACGAGCTTAGAGAGGGAAGCTCCAATCCACAACCACGTACACTTCCTAAAGACAGATAATGCATGGCACAAATGCTAAGATAAGAAGACAAACACAATTACGCACAGCAACTCCTATTTCCACAATCTCTCTCTCATTGAGTGCAGTTTGCTCTGGAAACATATCCTTAATCTCAAAATTCTAGCAAGCAAAAACTCTGGATACTGAAGCTAAATGCATAATACCATCCACGTTAATGTGATTAGAACTGTTTGCATTTAATAGCTAAAAAATGATTTTAATTGTCCTTGTTTAAAGGAAAAAATCCAACCTGAAACATGTTGCACAAGTTTCACAATGCCAAAAAGTCCACACACCTACATATCAATCTACAAGATGACAATCACAATGGATTTGATGGCAGTATAAGCATGAATGTCGGAATCTTTCGAGATAAGCTTGAGAAGAGTGTACCGATTAAAAGATAAGAGAAGAGCTGAACAGACTACAGAGCTAAAGCACTGCTACATCATTCTTTTAAGGCCACACAAAGCAGACCAACAGGTCAATGAAAGAAGTTTACACTGAATCAGAATTAAATCATGTTGTTTGAATTATAAAGATTAATATCCAAGTTGCTGAGAGTGGATTTTTCCTTTAATACCTAAGAAATGTCTTAAAATGTATTCCTGTTTAAGAATTTAGTTTAAGAACCACCATAAACAACACTTCCTCTAATAAATCAAGAGATGCTTGGCGAAGATCAGTTAGCAGGAAACTTTTGTTTCCTTGTAAGAATGGTGATCTTGGCAATAATCCTGAAATGTGGCAGGGGCTGACATACGCTGGGTTATCGCAAATCCCAATAACCGCGACAGAAAAAAAATGTTTTCTTCAAACCTTGAGAAACATTAATTCTTTGCAAGTATGATCTTGCTTTTATCTCTGGAGCCTCAAGGTAGAACTCTTGATGTGTGTCGGATTACATTCCTAAAGTTTTCTTAGGGAAAGCAAATGAAACAAAACTTCAGTTATACACATTAAAAGTGTATAAGCATCTGAAATATAATTGGTTATAATCATTACTATCAGACTGGCACATGGGATGTTAGATATAGGCATTAGGATGCCTAGTGGTGTCCTAACATAGCTTTGTGCTATTCCGAGATGCTTTTCTGCTAAATATGTTTGTATAGAGTGGTTACTTGAGCTACTGAGCGACCTGACATGACCGGTCAAAATGGTTTGTCGAGTTTTCTCTCACCGCTCTTGTTGACAAGGAGTTTCTGACCAGTTCGTATAAACTCTAGGGATTGTAGAAAAATCCAGGAGAATCTGAAATACACCAACCAGCCCAACCAGGAGGAGAAGAACCTCTTTGTCTTTAAAAGCAGGGTTGAGAACAACAAAGGAGTTCAATTTAGCTAATTTAGCATGTTCTACTTAGATAAACTTCCCATAACATATTTAGCTAGCTAACCTAGCTATGAAGGACCCCTTCCCATATACTGCTGCTTGGTAAAACCCTTCTGCATTTAGTGAAGAATATTAGGACAGTTAAGTATAAATAATAGTTGGCAGCAGATATATGTGATGTTACAAGTAAAAAAAAATCAAATCATGGAAATCCCTTTCTTCATGTAGAATTGTTTAGAGACATAATTGAGGTCTTAATTTGCGAAATCTTTTCTCAGCCCAAATGACATAATGCAAGATCCTGCTGCATGAAGCTAGTAGTTTGATACTGATCAGCATATTATACATACAATCATGCACACATCTGTCTAACATCTGCAGTGCCTACTACGAAACCACACATGCCTGCATACACCTGCAGGACCAATAAAGCCTGTGTTGAGCCAAGAAATGATTGTCGTCTTTCCAATACATTACCACCTGTGACATGAGTCATACAATATTATCTACTAGCCAAGTCTAACTCAAAAACGTACATCATGCTCACCAAAGCTATATACGTTAACTAACACAACCATCCTGTTTTAGCTGTTACAAGCAGACAGGTCTAATTCTGTGTTAATAGCCAAAGCTGGATTGAATGGTTTTGCAGACGGATGCCTTTAGCCACTTACCATGCTGCAGACTGCTGATGCTCACACATTCACACACACTCGACCAGCGGCGGGCAAAAATTACCTCAAAGGAGAGAAAGAGGCTAGCTCACACACACACACACACACACGTACACACGTACACATGCAGGCACACCGGAGGATTTGTAATGTAGGACCCGAACACCTATTGCTCTAAAGATCTAAAAAAAAATGTAGAGGTAAGGAAAGCAATACTGGAAGAGGTGGAGAGAGAAAGAATGGCAGAATGCTTATGATCTCAGGGCAGGAGGGGACCAAACTTGCCCCAGCGCAAGTATAATTGTCTTCAGGAAATACCAACTGCAGGATAAGGAAGGTGGGGATGAGGCTGGTTAGGAGGAGACCAAACACCATGAAGCCTCAAGGAGGAAGATGATTCCTGATAACAAGCCAGTTAAAGGGTTTGATAGTGGGGATGTTCGGATACCTTTTTATGCTCAAGGAAAAGAGATAAAAAGGTGAATTATCCAGTTCATAAAACACAATAGCTGATGTGGTCAGAGAGGGGGGGGGAAGAAAAAAAAAAAAAAAAAAAAAAACTCTTCATGACCTCAGTTTTGAAAATGTATTTATTAGTCAGATTGTTTTGTGAACGCAACCAAAAATGCGTTATTTTGTTGTGAGTTTTTTTGCAATACAACTGAAAAGACCTGAACTGGTGAAATTGCAAGGATCTTACAACGTACCACTATAAGAAAAATCCTGACTTATTTTTCCTACCAGTGAAGATATGTATGCAATTACTTTCTGTGATAGCTCTAGTCATGTTTTATGCACGTGAATTAAAGAGGGCTTTGGCTGCATGCATTTTTTGCAAAGTTAATGAAAACACAAGATCTATCTGCCCTCTTCCACAAACATGAGCTCACATCGGTCAGTCCCTTCCACCCAGACAGTACAGATCATTCTGCTCTCATGGATGTTGCATCATCAAGATTTGATCTGCCAATCTCTGGTTGAGATTTTCTGATGTGGACGCAATTTGTGTTTATTTCTTGATACCTATGATTGATCACTACATTGGCAATAAAACAGATCATAATCATTACATATTGTGCAGTCAAATTGCTTTAACCAACATATGATACAGATAATTTGAGGAAAACTAGCTAACATTCATAAGTCACAAACGTACATCAGTTCTGTCAATGAATATTTATGGCCAGCGTTTGCTCATTCCCTCATAAGGTTTTGTATTCAAGCAATTTTTGGAGAACGTGACTGCAAAATGGACTACTCGTATGTTAAGCTTGTAAGCTCCATTTGCTTGGGATGCACCCGTGCAGTTTGTTAATGTGAGACGCATCATGTCGAGTCAGTGTTTTGACACACCCAGTCAGGCATGCTAGCATTTATTCAACAAGGAAATGCATTAATCATGCGTACGGCTTCCCTCAGGGCTAGCGGTGGAGAGGAGTTAAAATTCACCAGCTCAGGCTCATGATCTTTAATCATCATGAGCTGCTGAAAGAAAAAAAAAATAAACAAAAAAAAAACAAAAACACACAGTCTGGACTCTGCAGACTTCTAAGGCACACGATCAATTAATGTATTATCCTGCTGTCCTGTTGAGCATATCAATACCGGGGAGGTGGAGAGATCAAAATGACTTCAACATCATTGTATATTATTGTGTATTAGAATAGATACTGATTTGGGCAAGAAATGTAACTAATACAAGTACATTTAATATATTATATTTGGATATTAGCTTAATATATAAGTTTTTTATTATTATTAGGCAGGGTTGACCTTCTCATACTGAGTGACATTTCAACAGATCTGGAGCCATACTGTTCAATAATTAGTATCCTAAAGGTCACGTGTGAGTCTGTCAGCATGCTAGTCTAACTTTCTTTACTTTACAATAAGTGTAGGATTAAGTTTGGTACAAAAAACACAATGGAGTGGCATGATACTACGTTCACATGTACAGCAACAAAGCCACCAGAGTTCATTCATTTTAAATGAAAGTTATTGCATTGAGTTTATGAACAGCAACTCTGTAAAGTGCATACATCATTCATTCATTGTCTACCGCTTATCCGATCTATTCTCGGGTCATGGGGAGCCTGTGCCTATCTCAGGCGTCATTGGGCATCAAGGTAGGATACACCCTGGACAGAGTGCCAACCCATCGCAGGGCACACACACACACACACACTTTCATTCACTCACTACGGACAATTTTAGCGATGCCAATCAACCTACAATGCATGTCTTTGGACTGGGGGAGGAAACCGGAGTACCCGGAGGAAACCCCCGAGGCACGGGGAGAACATGCAAACTCCACACACACACACGGCGGAGGCAGGAATCGAACCCCCAACCCTGGAGGTGTGAGGCAAACGTGCTAACCACTAAGCCACCGTGCCCCCCGTGCATACATCATTTTAAAGAAAATTTCCACTTGTTTTTACACCACATAAATGAACACATTGTTTATATTTCTGAAATAACCTGACAAGTCATTTTTTACTGCTTACATTGAGAAGAAATTGATCAATTAATTGAAATTTTGTATACTTTAATAATTACAATATATATACACACTACTAATCTAATATTTAATCATTTAGCAAATTAATTATTAATATTTAATCTAATCTAACCATTTAGCAAATTAATAATTAATGAAGTTGCTTTCGGCTGCTCCCTGTTCGGGGTCGCCACAGCGGACCAACTGGTCCACACAACAACTTGGCAAATGTTTTACGCCGGATGCCCTTCCTGACACAACCCTCCCATTTTTACGGGCTTGGGACCGGCACTGCATCCAGCGGCTGGGGTTGAGGCATTGGCTGGGAATCGAACCTGGGCCTTCCGCATGATAGGCGAAAAACCTACCACTGAGCCACCAATGCCCCCAAAAATTAATTAAATTAAATTAAATTAATTATTAATATTTAGTCTAAAACCTCTGTATGTAAACAGTGTTCACTGACACAAATCTCCACTCATCCAGTCTGATTTAAATTAATAATAATACCAGTCTAGATTAGCTGCTTCTGATATTAAATATAAATACTCATTCAATATCTGTCTGATCGAACCAGCAGAAGGAAGCAAGTCATAAAAAAAAAAAAATCAAGTGACTAAAAAGAAAAACAGAAGCAGTAACACAAGCAGGTTCGTCCTGCAGGTTTCTGTATGACAGGAGATCAGTTATGGGATATTTTTCTAAGGATGCATAACTGCCCAGGAGATGCCCTGAGGTGAACTGAGGGTAGATGTGGTCAAAATCATCCACAGCCTCAAGGAGAGAACTGAGATTTTGTCTGGGATGAAGTTATATTTCCTTACAAAGTGAAACCTTCTTGGTATAGCCACATAAAAGCCATTGTTGTGTGTACTTTTTTTTTGAAAGACAATTCAAATTCAGGGCAACAGCCCAGTGTCAGAGACTGCACAGACTCAAGGCCAAGCCTCAGTTCATTCAAAAACAAAAGAAACTGCCTGTACAGCAACCTATTACTTTGACAGGCTGAATTTCCTATCCATACTAACAATGATGAGCAGGTATTATGTTTAAAGAGGGCTTATTCTCATCAGTCTGTTGCGATGAAGTGAGGGTTCTCCAGGCCTTAGGATAGAGCTGTTAGAACATTCAGGCCTGAAAGCCTTGTGCACATAGAAGTCTTTATTTGTCACATATACATTACAGCACATTGAAATTCTTTCACATATTCCAAATTTTGGAAGTTGGGGTTAGAGTGCAGGGTCAGCCATGATACAGTGTCCCTGGAGCAGAGAGGGTTAAGGGCCTTGCTCAAGGGCCCAACAGTGGCGGGTTGGCAGTGCTGGGGGTTGAACCCCAACATCCAATCAACAAACCAGATCTTTAACAACTTAAGTTGCCACTTACATGGTCACTGGCCTGGTATTAACATGTTCCTGGGCGATCAGGTCACAAGTGGATAGCCGAGACGCATCACATACCTTTATAAACAGTTTCAAATGTTTTAATCACCTGGTGAACAAACATTGACGAATGAAGCTACGAAATTCAGCTGCTTTAATACCCATTTATTCATTTATTTTGGAAGGAGTCTCCAGTGTCAGGACTTTGAGTAACATGAGTCAGAGGTTATTCAGTACTTCTTTAACCATGTTCGTCTGACAAGGCCCCAGAGTGCAAGGTAAGGAAGAAGTCTGTGCTAGAAGAACAAGATTGTTTAGTACATTCTGTGTGAAAAATATGCCCTTGTGTTCACAATATTATTTTGCATTGTATTTGAATAGAGTTTAACCTCACCAACTGAAAAGATTGGTGCAAAACTTCTTATTGTTCGGATTTGCCTGTTGTCACTCATTTTATAGACACTCCCTCTACACCTCTTCACATCCTCACAAATCATTATAAGAAAACGTTTACAGAGTTATAATTCAGGCTTTCATGCATTTCAAGTGTGCATGAATATCATTTCATGACCGCGCTTTCAATCATTACAAGTTTGAGGGTGGAACTTTGTGTACTTCGGTGGGATTGGGGAACGGGGTCAATGAGTAATATAATCAAATTTATTCAACTCCAACCATTCAACCATTAAAGACCAAATTTTCTCCACAAGTCTTATGTAATGCATCTCTAGCCTGATTTTAGATATATTGGTATACATGATATATGTGGGAAAAATTGGAAAATTGTTAAAATGGAGACCATGGCATCATGTTTCCAAATTTCAAACATAATGAAATGGAGCAGAGATTTCAGTAACGTTTCCAGATGGTAGTGGCGGTCATTCCAGTAAATTCAAACAATCTTGCTCTCGCTTGTTTGAATTCTGCTTGTGCTTTAGCACAAGATGAAGTTCCTCCAGTCTTTATTGGCTCCATTGGTGCATCTTTTTTGGTTAAACATTAGATGCATAATTAACGCTGTCTAGAATAGTCAACACAATAGATGAAGCACTGCCTAATGTGGGTGGCATGACAAATCCGGCATAGACCCATGCAAAGTGCTTTTCCAGATCTTGGTGGTTGACTTGGGCAGTGACCCACCAAACCCAGGTTTATTTTGAGAGGTGAAAGTCTTGAGATATCATTTGACGTAAATGACGAGCAAGTGACTGGTGTTGTTTTTCTTTCCATAATGAAAATAGCCAGGTTCTTTTTTTATTTGAAACATGGAACCACATATTGCTATTCCAGATCAGTCATAAAATAACTTCAGAGCTCAGGAGAACATATCCAGCTCACATTCTCTAGTAAATCAAAATAATCTAATACGGCATTGAAGAGTTTCAAGCTCCTGGGAGGAATCGATACACATCCATCCCAGGACTAGGTGATTGAGTGTGATGATGGAATGGGCTTTAGCGTAGACATGTTATGTAAAATTTAATCCAAATAGGAATTCTCAGGATTACACCAATAATAGGAGCAATAATTGTATCTTAGCTACATCTGCTGGAGATTCTACCTCCAATTATGAGCTCCCAGTTATGTGTAATTTGCTTCAATTACACATAAAATAAAATAAATGATAATATAAATAAATACAAGCTGCAAATGACCTCCAAATTATTTGAGACCATTATTAGCATGAATCATTATCCTAATTTCTGTTGTTCACTTTAGTACATCTTTACAAACTTTCTAAACAAAATCTTTCTACAAAGTTTTTTATAAAAAAAATGTTTTTATCTTTATTTTCCACGTGTAAAAATGATTACTATATTTTGTTAAAAAGAGATATCTTCTAAAATAAAAAGCTTTTATTTTTATTCCAAGTATAATTCTCATAATCTTGTGATTTAACATGAAAATGATCTTTTTTAAATTAAATAAATTTCCACATGTCAAGAAGATATTTTCTTCTGTTGAATTAATATTAAATATTAATAGACCCAAATGTTAATTTATTTTTTTATAAATACATTGGAAGTTATATATATATATATATAAACCTAATTATATAATCTTATGATATTTTTGTAATTATAATTGTATTCCTATCTATTCTATAATTTACGTTTGGACATGCAATTACAAAATACAAAAGGTAATAAAAAACTGAAAGTTTTGAAATAATTTGAACGTGAAAGGGTTAAATTATGATCACACTGTGCTACACTACCAATTTTACTTTCTTTATTTTTGTGTTTTTTAAAATACTGTTCAAGTGAAAGGATTTCATATGAAATTCTGAAAGAGCTTACGATATATATTGTATTCAAGAAACCAAAAACTCATCCATATCCTCATCCAAGAGCCCTGCTGGGACTACTCCAGTGGTCCAGCTCTAGTTCCGATGAAAACAAGTGTGACCACAACTCTCCATGAGGCCCAAAGTTTGAGAAACCTCAGCAGAAGGCACTTAGCTAAATCAAGATGTCATTGTATAACTGTGCAGTTAAGATACATAAACATCTGTTTTTAGTTGCTTAGAGTTCTGTCAGCTTCTCAGTTTCGTATATTTAAAAAAGAAAAAAAAAAAAAAAAAGACTGTTACGATGTTCATGTGACTGTGCAATATTGTCTCTGTGGTCGATCTCCATTGTCTTTTCTCAGCTGTGAATGTAGCATAAAAGTGCCAGTAAAAAGTGGGTTTTCATGCTACTGTCTAAACCGAAGATTTCACCATGAAGATGGATTTAGATTTCATCACGCGACCAAACATTAAAATATTAAATAAATAAATAAATATTAAATATTAAAATATTAAAAGTCACACACCGACAGTGTATGTAAGCAATATTACGCAAGCAAGAGCACAGATCTATTAAACATCACAGCTAAAGCTAGTCACAGCAGCACCGATATTTAATATAACCACACTCTTGCTTGCTATTATATTTAACAGTTCTATAAACAAGAACTTAATATCGAGGGATATTTTGGACACAATATGACCAAACGTCCTGTTTATTTTTTGCTCTGCTGAAACAAAACTGATCCTGAAAAAGCACTGACAGTTTATAACACACAGGCTAGCTCACTAGCTAGCTCGTATTGATTTGTACATTCCTATTAATAGTGCTTCTAGTAAAATTGTTTTCCCTTCTTACTCAGCATCTTCATCTGATAAGCGGTCATATTTTAACTTGAAGGCTGTTCCTGAAAAGTGTTCTTTGCGATATGTGCTGATGATTTTGCTAAGACAAGAGTGTATGTGTATATGTATGTATATGTGTGTATATATATATATACACACACACACACACACACACACACACACACATACACATACACATACATATATATACACACATGCACACACAGACACTATAACAACTACAGTGTGTCATCTTTGAGTGCGACAGTAACACCACAAATTACAAATACAAACTTGTAAGGTCATTCAGAAGCCACGCACTCTTTGACTGTTCTTCACGGCTTTACTCAGTGGAGACAGTGTAGCATCTCAACATTTCAGACAGTCAAGTGTCTTCACATCAATTACGCCTTCTCTTCATGTGTAAAATATCTTCTACCCCGTCGGACCCGAGTCCCTTCACGGAAGATTCGTCAGAGAAAAAAAAAAGCAGCAATCACATTCCATCAGAGATCAGCAGTCGGCTCTATCGAGCACTCTTTCTTCCCGGGCAAACCTACATCACAAACTCACTTCAGATAAGAATCCACCGAGTCTAGCATTTCTACTGAATTTCTAATCAGGTCTATGCTACTGTCTATGTGATATTATCTATATCATTTATAGTGGAGTTGTATCTCGAGATCTGAAGTATATAATTAATCTGATTAAAGATTAGAAACCTTTCAACATATTAACATTTGCTGCAATTAAATGTTGCATTTATTAAGAAAAGGAATAAACCCAACAGGGCTCTGAAGGTGATTAAATTTTAATAACAGCATGTACTGAAGTGTTTTATTCATCTTATGCTACAGCGATGTGCCAGTTGTTGCATTTTTTAGCTATTAAACAATGACACATCACAATTTTTGTGTGTTTATAGCTACGTCTAAGGCTGTGGAGCATCCACAAAACAGGTTATTCCTTGTCACTTATAACACTTTAGTCACTTTATTTCATGCTTTTGTTACCTCTAGGTTGGATTATTGTAATGCCTTACTGTCTGGATGTTCCAGTAGGAGCATAAACAAGCTCCAGTTAGTCCAGACTCCTATCTTAGCCACACTACATTGGCTCCCAGTCAAATTCCGCATTGATTACGAAATACTGTTACTAACCTATGAAGCACTAAATGGTCTCGCGCCACAGTACCTGAGCGATCTTTAGGTTATTTATGAGCCGCCACGCCTACTCCGATCAAAGGGTGCAGGTTACAAAGGCTACAGCAGGCGGCAGAGCTTTTTCTTACAAAGCCCCACAGTTATGGAATAGCCTTCCAATCAGTGTTCGGGATTCAGACACAGTCTCAATGTTTAAGTCTAGGCTGAAGACACATTTGTTTAGTCAAGCCTTCAATGTATAGTTTTTCTTAGGTAAAGCAGCAGATCTGGAAGGTTCATGGGCATAGAGTGTTCGGTGTACTGGGATGTTTGGATGCCGTCACCTTACCACACTCGCAGGTCGCTCAGGTTTGCTGACTGTGAAGTGGTTGGATGCTTTGTCACGGGAAGCCTTCATGTCTGTGACCTTCTGGTTCTCCCTTTCAGTTATGCTGTCATAGCTAGTTCTGCCGGAGTCCCTGCCTGCACTTTACACATAATCTGCATTATCTTTAAACTTCACATGATGACAAGCGCGCCTCTCTCTCTTGGTGGTGCTCACTGATGCTGTGGATGGATCTGTGTGGAAAGCCTGTGACCTGGAGACAGCCGTGGACAAAGCCACTTGGGGACTATAACACCATCACCGATCTGCTGTTACATCGGTCAGCTTTTCACAGCAAGGAATTCTCTCTTTCAGTTATCTGTCTACTAGTTCTCCATCCCTGCCTGCACTTTACACATAATCTGCATTATCTTTAACTTCACATGATGACAAGCGCGCCTCTCTCTCTTGGTGGTGCTCACTGATGCTGTGGATGGATCTGTGTGGAAAGCCTGTGACCTGGAGACAGCCGTGGACAAAGCCACTTGGGGACTATAACACCATCACCGATCTGCTGTTACATCGGTCAGCTTTTCACAGCAAGGAATTAGTGTCTATAACAAACTCAGAAACTACATTGACCTAATAGTTCCTCATGGGCCTTTGGTTGCTGTTGCAGAAAGGACATTATTTACATTTATATTATTTACTGTCCAGTGTCACCCAAATGAGGATGAGGTTCCCTTCTGAGTCTGGTTCCTCTCAAGGTTTCTTCCTCATATCACAGGAGTTTTTCCATGCCACCAGAACCGCAGGCTTGCTCATTATAGATAAATAGGGATAAACAGGGATAAAACAGGGATTTTTGTAAAGCTGCTTCGAGACAATGTCCATTGTAAAAGGCGCTATACAAATAAATTGAATTGAACTGAATTATAAAAACTATATAAACCATAGAAATAATCTCTGTTCTAACAGAAGTCATCATGTTACCAAGAAACCACAAACTCTTCTCCTCAGTCCTGAAGATTTTTGTGACACATAAGCACAGTAATATAAACAGGAATTCACCATAAATTGCTTTAAAGTAACATGAAGCGAAAACACACCAGTCAATAATTACTGGTGGGTCACATAGCTGAAGAAAACAAAGCACAGCATCCACATTAAATGAGTGACCATTGGACCAAAAACACACCTCTGTGGATGGGGAAGAGAGAGAGAGACAGAGAGCGAGAGAGAGAAGAAGGATGAGATCTAGAGCACTTGTAGTGTTTGTTGCACAGAGGTGGAAATTGCACTAGGCGTGTCTGTGTGTCAACTGATCTAAGGGCAGAGCTGTTTGCCCGGAAGAAAGGACACACACACACACACACACACACACACACACACACACACACACACACAGAACAATTTAGAAAAGACAGGGGCCTCGGGTCTTGCCTTTGATCCAACAATGAAAAGCACATGGTGGGTCTTGGGAATAACATACACAGTAGCAAACACACACACACACACACACACACACACAGGTATCACTGACGGACACAATTTAACACTGAATTATGCAGGAGTGTAACTAAATAGTATCATGCCTAGGCCTTTTGTTTCCTCATACAGACTAGAAAAACATCAGTATTCATACACTTCTTGCCTCTGAGAAGAGACAAAAGCGTTCATCTTACCCCTCTAAAACACAACACAAGCTTTATTTCTGATTGTTTTTCAATTATTAGAATTTTAATTTTATTAGCATTAAATGAGCCTCTATTTCAGACGGAACACTGTCTGAAACTGGAAAAATAAAGCCAGCCAACTGGTTTACTGGATAATGCACTGCTATGACTAAATGACAGATTTGCATACATTCATGCTGTAAATATTTGCACATGGTGACAAGGCTGTGGATATCACTTCGTAACGGTGGAGGACACGTTGATGGTTGGTGCCAACTTAGGTAAAAGGCTTAGTGGGGAAATTAAGAGCATTAAGAGCTAATAGCATTTCTGTATATATGGAACATAAATACAAATGATTGTAAAGAATAATGGAAAAATTCAGTGAAAAATTATTGAAGAAACTTAGTTCTACAAACTTGGACGTATAGAAGGAATATTTTCATGGAAGAACCCACACCAGCAAAACACCTAATTAGAAAACATTAAACTTAATATTTTTAAGGCAAACATACAAAGAGAATTATCACGATAGGACATTATAGCCCACATTTTGCTTGCCTGCTCCCCCATTTTTTTCTTGGTAAGCTTAAGATCTATGGCTATAAATGTATAATGTATATAAACTGACTGACAGGAAGTGTAGCTTAACATAAACAAGCTTTCCAGGTTTTCTCAGCAACTCAATACACTTTACTAAGGCCATGGCTTAATGCACTGTTGTTTTTTTTTTAAATCACATTCTACATATCTTCCATTGTTATTTCTAACAAAATAATAAAAAGAAAATCAACTATTGCACCTTTAAGTATTGCAGTAGAAGCGTCTCCTCCATTCACCCTGCTTCCTGTTTAAAAGCATGCATGAATCATACCATTTGTATGAGTGGATCCTTTCAAAGGACAACCACCATGACCAAGAAGTTTCTGACCCTGAACAAGCAAGAAAAGAGTCGTTTCTTTCTTGTGATTATGACAAAACTTCTCTGATGTGAATGACAGTACATCAGATGTGGTTACTGTTCTTTTAAAGAAATAGGTGAAAGTTGGAGGTCTGAATCACTTGACTGAGACGTGAACATTGCGGTGTAGGAGACCCAACGAAAACATGGAGGATTAAATTTTAAGCTCATTTGTATGGCCCTCACACCACAGGGTTTGTATGAATTCCACACATGAATCATTTTAATCTGTTTTAATACATATAGAGTGACTCAGCATGTTAGATAGATAGTTTCAGGGGAAATTGAGGGGTGGGGTAATAGTCAGAACTAATAATTACAACTCCTCTTAATATTTATACCACAATCAGCTGAAGCGTATGTGAAAGTAATTTTTTTGTAACATTATTGCTGCTCAGAATTGTTGCGAGTTTATCGTAATAAAGCAGAAAAAAATTATAAACCCTCCTCTGTTGGTAACTCCTCACTACTGCCTCACAACATAGCGATTGATCACTGTGTGAGACAAAGAGCACAGTTTTGTTTTTTAATGCAAGTAGGATAATATGTCGTAATCTAGCTAATGACAATCAACATTATATTATATATTATAGCTAGCTAGCGAGTTAGTTATTGCTTTCGGCTGCTCCCTGTTCGGGGTCGCCACAGTGGACCAACTGGTCCGCACAACAACTTGGCAAATGTTTTACGCCGGATGCCCTTCCTGACGCAACCCTCCCATTTTTCCGGGCTTGGGACCGGCACCGCATCGAGTGGCTGGGAATCGAACCCAGGCCTTCCACATGATAGGCGAGAAACCTACCACTGAGCCACCAATGCCTCATATAGCTAGCTAGCGAATTCAGTGAAATTTAGCCAGAACTATCAATATAACAAGTTAGTATCAAACAGCCATGTGTTATATAATAAACAATATTTTTAATACTTTACATTATCATCAATTACAAGGCTTTTCGCACTGGATGTCAAGCCGTGTCGTCTTCTCCTATTCATACATGCTCAAATCGACCCTAGGTGAATTGCCAGGCTACATTTCTATATTTTTTACTTAGTTTCCACCTTTTTCCCAACCGTTGACAGTTGTGCAGAGAAGAGATTCATTAAGATACGATGGATGGAGCAATGGGTGATTGGATGGAGACATCATTAGATGGATGGATAGATGGATGGATGGATAGATAAATGGATCATTTGATGCACGGATGGATAGATGAATATATCGATGGATGGATGGATGAATATGTCATTTGATGCATGGATGGATGGACAGACATATACATCATTAGATGGATTGATACATCATTGAATGGATAGTTGGATGGATAAATGGATCATCTTATGCATGGATGGATGGGTACATCGATGGCTTGATGGTTGGATGGATAGATCATTGGATGGATGGATGGATGGATGGATGGATGTATACATCATTAGATGGATACATACATCATTGGATGGATAGTTGGATGGATAAATGGATCATCTGATGGATGGATATCTAGATAAGCAGAAGTGAAGCTGTGCAATTACAATGCAGATATAACAAATTTATTTTAAAAAATGTAAAAATCAGGAAGTATGCCAATTTCCACCCAACTCCCCAATGTTCAATCCAAAGCTACACCAATGTGAATAGGAATGAGCTAAAGAAAGTGGCTTTCCTATGAATTTTAGCCAAACCTTGGAGGAGATCGAGGTACGGAACATGTCTCACTGACACACCAATGACTTTTTTAGGTTTCTGTCCCAAGGAGCTGCCATAATACTTCTATACATGAAGGTTTTTGTACACGAAGACAAGCCCTGCAAATTTGAAAAATGGCTATGAATGGTTATACAGTCTAGGTTAAATGGAACCTTGAGTCCCTAAGAGTTCTTTGGTTTGACCCTCTACAAGAACCCTTGGAAATTGAGTGTGGAACTGTACAAGTATTTCTGGTTCAGAAAATTTTCAGAAAAAGCTCTACTATTAACCATCCAAATTCCCTTGAGAAACCCTTTCCTAGAGAGTATATTGAATACAAAGCCGTTTTCTTCATCTACTGGGTTTATTGTCCTGACCCAGTTCTGGAACATCTGGAAGAGTTTAAGGCACATCTGTGATCAGATAGCAGCTGAGGGTGTTGACTCTGGACACACCATGTAGCCTACCTTGTAACCTGTAACATTATCCCATCTAAAGTCTTAATTCAACATGGGCCGTATAAAATAAAGCTTTATCTTTAACGTTATCAGAAGAATATCTTTGCAAAAGAATGTTAACCTGTACGATTATCTGTACAAAATCTCAACATTGAAGATAAAATTCTTACAATTCTTCATTGCAACTCTTCACCTGTTTTGTTTTTTTTACTCACCCATTATTTATCTTCTCAGCTTAGAAAAAAACACAACTTTGTATGAAAGAATAAAACATGCTAGCAAGTTTAAAGCTATCAGAGTAGCTCAGCTAACTACATGTAGCCAAGAAACCATTTTTGATCAAATTATTGCTAAACAAAACTGTAAAAATAAGAACAGAACCTTTAGTAGTCTCATTCCAAATGATTCATCACACATGCACTCCACCATCTAGTGTATGAATTTTAGAAGGATAGCATCAGCTCAAATGAAGCATGTTTTTTTTACTAGCCAGAAGTGTTTCCCAGTCGCTAGCAAGTACAAGTGAATGTTTACAATGTTGAAAGAAAAAGAAAAAAAAAATCACACTACGTGGACTAATTTAAAAGACTTTTGGAGGATGTCTTATCCGTCAGAGTGTTGTCAGCCATCTTGAAATTTTTTTTCCCATCCAGTGTCAGCACCTGGTAGCCCCACCCATTTTCCACTACGTAAGCAAATAGCATAAAGTGTCCAACATTCCAGTTAACAACTACATCATCCAACTACTTGAAATTCTTCTTGTTGGAAAATTCAGTCTGAACACACACTATTTATCCTACACAATGGCATAGAATTGTGCAATTTGGGATGCACCAAATGATTATTCAACAGGTTCTGACTTTTGGTTGAAACATTTTAAATATTTTTGCTGTTCATCACATTCCCTGTTAAACAAAAAATATAATTATGTTTCTGCAGCTAAATATGTTGCAGTAAACATTCCCCGATAATTTGATAAGTTAATTTTTTTAAACAATGTTCATAAAACATTTTGCTAAATTTAAATGGTTAGCTGTAACTCACTAACCTGATAAGTGTCAGTATCAAGCATGTCTCTTTATATCACAGAACAAAATTCTTTAATTTAATTTCCATCTTAATATTAGTGTAATTTGGCAGTTCAGTGATCAAGGACCTCTGCCATCTTCCTTCCACATTCCCCTCTAAACATTTGTCTGTCCTCGCTTGCTTTGGACCTCAGCCACAACGTACACCCTGGACGATTGGTGCCCTGCTGCTTCACCATGAAGATCTCCATGGGCCATGAGAACCAGGCTGGAAGCTATTTATAGAATGTGTTCTTGTACCAAGGGCTCTTCTTTATGAGCTCACAGGCATTTCCGGGTCTCCAAAACCACAGCGGTAGAAGGGACATCTTGGCTAAGGCTGACATCCAGAGGTTGATGGAACAGGAAGCAGTGCACATCTGGGCTGAGCACATGCGCATAGATAAAGCCAGTTGATTAGAGAGCAGACAGAAGTACACTCCAAGCTGGACTGGTTCAGGTCAAGCACTTCATGTTTGCAATTAATGTCAAGAGTTTACATTTACAGCAATAGAACAATTGCTTGTAGTGTTAATGAGGGTTCTTGTGTGCCAGACTAGCAGAACTGCAACATGCACACAGGTCTTTAATGATATCTCCTGAGGAGATCATTACTATTGATCATTACTATTGCTCAATTATTTCCAATGAGAAGTCTTAATAGATCCAGTCAATTCTGGGATTTTACACCAACTGGAGAAGTTCAGACAACAAAAAATAATAGCATTGAACCCTACAACATCAGTAAATCTGGTGTCGCAGACAAAAACTGCAGATCCTTGAGATTGGTGGTCTTACAACAGGGGTGTCCAATCTTATCCACAAAGGGCCGGTATGGGTGCAGGTTTTCATTCCAACTGAACAGAAGCTACACCTGATTCCACCTGTTTAATCAACTGTTCTTGGCTTTCAGTAGACTCAGCTGTGGCTTATGCTCAGTTAGAATGAAAACTTGCACCCACACTGGCCCTTTCTGGATAAGATTGGACACCCCGGTCTTAGAATGTTACATTAACCAATACAGTGCCAAAGATGTTCTGGAAGTGTCAGATAATATTATTTAAAATCTGAGCATGTGATCACTGCTAAAACTCTCATTTAAAAGCCATCAATAAGAGGAGAGCATTGTTACAAATCATATTATGTAAGCAATTGCATCATTCAGTAATCTCCTTATTCCTTAAACACTTCTTTCCTGCAGAAGGAATAACATTACATAACATAACCCTAACCCTAACCCTAGTTACTCTGAAGAAGTTGCTTTCGGCTGCTCCCTGTTCGGGGTCGCCACAGCGGACCAACTAGTCCGCACAACTTGGCAAATGTTTTACGCCGGATGCCCTTCCTGACGCAACCCTCCCATTTTCCAGGCTTAGGACCAGCACTGCATCCAGTGGCTGGGGTTGAGGCATTGGCTGGAATCGAACCCAGGCCTTCCACATGATAGGCGAATAACCTACCACTGAGCCACCAATGCCTCCATAACCCTAGTTACTCTAATGATTCTTAAAAGAATGTAATTGAGATTTTATTCATTCATTCATTGTCTGCCGCTTATCCGAACTATTCTCGGGTCACGGGGAGCCTGTGCCTATCTCAGGCATCATTGGGCATCAAGGCAGGATACACCCTGGACGGAGTGCCAACCCATCGCAGGGCGCGCGCGCGCACACACACACACTACGGACAATTTAGCAATGCCAATCAACCTACCATGCATGTCTTTGGACCGGGGAAGGAAACTGGAGTACCCGGAGGAAACCCCCGAGGCACGGGGAGAACATGCAAACTCCACACACGAACCCCCACACATCGAACCCCCAACCCTGGAGGTGTGAGGCAAACGTGCTAACCACTAAGCCACCGTGCCCCCCCAATTGAGATTTTATTTCCTTTGAAAACATCCACTACGGACAAGTAATGTACATCATCCATGTACTATATTAATACATAAATGTTTTGTGCAATTTGAAGTAATGAAATTTGAAGAGTAATGGAAAGCCCCCTTAGCTGATTTTCTTTAGTTTTTGATAGAAATGTCTCGCATACCTTTTGTATGAAAGCTAAAGGCAGCCATTTTGTGTTCAAATCACAACAAGCAGATAGCACAAACACCAAAATTAACATTTGACTACTTTCATATTACCTTTCCTCTGGTATTACCGAAT